>WWET01002423.1:237062-253075 GCA_011038615.1 Limnodynastes dumerilii
CCCCCCCCCCCCCCCCGCATAGTGGAAGCTTGCCTAATCCTGCTTAACACTTTAAATTAATACCAGGGATGGAACTTTTGATCCCGAGGATCCTGATCCTGAAAAGCCACATTTTATCTCCAAATTTTAGTAACAGAATAAGACCTAGAACAATATTTATACATAGAACAATCATGTCTGGTCTGAGATAAAAAAAAATTTGGGAAAAAGATCAATTTATTTTAAAAATCATGTACTGACGTTTTCCTGTAAAGATTGATTAAATTTAGAAGTAAGTTTCAGAAGATGTTAAAAGGAAAAAAACATTTAACATTCTATTTTTGGATTGGCTATGTTTTGATTGTCCAGTGAATAAAAATCTCTCATGACAAATCTTGCATTGGGATAGGTTTATTGCCATATGTTGGATTTCATAAAATAGACTAAATATATTTATTTATTGCTTTAGAAAAGTTCTCATTACCAAATCATTTACAAAATATCTCATGACTTTAAGAGTTCCCATATAGTTAAGGGAGTTTATAGAGTTTTTACTATTGGTATAATTAAATATATTATATTAGGTAAATAAAATATCTTTTATGAGCAAATAGTACAACATTTATTGTTAACACACTGACACTGATCACTTTGGAAACGTACATTTGCACAGTTTTTATGAAATAGACATACATTTTGGCAAAACAAACCCATATGATAAAAAAAAAGAAAAAAAAAGGAATACAGATCAACACATTACTTGGAACTCAAGTTTTGTAAAATGTGTTGATTTTTGGTTTATCTGTAAGAATATATGGGCTACACAATTTGCCAAATATTTGCATGTATGTAATATTGTTTCTAAAAGATCTTACTCTCTATGTATTAATTGTAATTACAGTGGAATGTTATAGGTGTCAAAATGACCCTTTAGCAATGGGTATAATATTTTTAAGACAATTCAAAAACAAAGACAAAGTTTTAAATATAAGACAAAGTTTTAAATATAAAACCTTTTACATGTGTTTGTTTTTACCAAATGATAATACTTTCAGTTTTAATAACCCAACCAATTGAACACTAATATATATTGAAATTTTACAGCCTGCTATAATATTTGTATTTTATTTTTCATTCTAATTTTTATTTTTTCACAATTTTTTTGTTTGTTGTTGTAGCGTGGGTGACTACAGAACAATGAAGACAATGCTATTCTATAAATATAAGTATCAATGTTTAAAAGGCAGAGAACATTATTTCATTTTTTTTTCTTATTACTATTATTTGCAGTTTTTAGTCTTAGGTGCCAATTCAAAATTTGGGGAAACAACAAAAAAACATACCATATTGTAATAAAATTAATTCACATTATGTGCATGCAGGTAATACACTGCTATTGCACACATTTTTATTGAACAGGATTTAAAAATTTTAAAAGGGAAGGGAGAGAAAGCATGACACAGAATATACAGTACAATGAAAATAATGAAATCTTTCTCTTACAGTTACTGTTTTGTTATTCACTATGATGTTACAAACGATTAAAAATGCTAATTATTTATTAGCTTAGTCTATTTACTTAATATTTCTTTTTATTTGTTTTTAGCTTTGATTTTTAAATGTTCCTTAACCCTATTATGATTTTTTAAAATGGGTTTTGACTAAACTTTGGAAAATCTAAAGTTTTAAAAATGTAAAACTACATGTTTTATTTTTGTTTTCAACATTAGATTAATCTGCCTTTAATGTTTAAGGCAACTAACACATCATTCAGTAGTTGCTATGCCAGTTAAATGACCCATAACAAATTAAGAATTAAAATTTTTAAACACTTGTACTCTGTGGTTAATTGTAGGTAAATAATCTCTGTTTCTATGTTCCTGAACTATATTTATTTGGAATGAATTATCAAATAGATTTTAAATCGATTGTCCTCTATGTTAATCAGCAATCAACGAATATTGGAATGTTATGAATGCAAAAAAAGTTTATCCTGTAAAAAAAACCTGATAATTTATTTTATATGTTGTTAATCATAGTGTCCATATTCTCATATTTGTAATGTTTGCATCCTTCTGTAGGCAATATTTAAATTTCAAATTTGGTTGGTAACATTAGGGCAAAATATGCATAAATTTGCATTCAGGCATAAGAAAATAGCTATTATTATTATTTATTTAATCGGGCTGATTAAACTATAATAACAGAAGTCACTGTAGTTAGCAACATATTTCTGGGTTATTTTTCTTTGTTCTATTTGCACCATTTTATGAAGTAATCCTAATATTATGTAAGAAGTTGGAATACACTTTTTCTCTTATAACTAAATTTTTTCAATTTTTTTGTACCAATTCTGCAAAAAATCTAAAATAAATAAATTTACAAATGTGAAAATGCAGTGCCTATGAAAATCATGTGTTGCATAAAATGCTGCTCCATTCTTAAAAAAATACACAAAAAAATGTAATAATTTTTTTTTTATTATTTGTTTTTCTCATGATTCCAAATCACCTCTGCGGTTAAATGTTTTTCTTGGAAATTCCTCTAAGCACTCGCTATTTATTTGTTGTCAGGATGACTGCAATAACTATGATTATTCATTATTTAAAAAATACAAAAACAAAAAAAACAAAAGCAACTTCTTTAAAAAAAATGTTTCTTTGACATCTGGCTACTCCTCTTATATCAATGCATACACTTTTGTAAAGAAATATATTTTTATGGAAGATAAATTTGTAAAAGTATGATGTAAATTTTCAGTGCAATGTAAACAAAATAAAATGAATAATTCATTTTAAGCGTATTTCTTTTTTAATGATTATTTGATTGTTTTAATTTAATTAATATATTTATTTAATTCTGCGCAAATTTATGTAAACTTTTTAGTGAGTTTAAAAAAATTGTTTCATTATGCATCATAAGAAAAGAGTACATTGGATAATATTTCCAGACAATTGTTCTCTTTTCTTTTGTCTTGTTGGTATTAATAATAATAATAAAGAATAATTTTTCTTTTCTAATTCATTATTTCTGAATCAGTGTTCCATTCTTTATTAAACATTTACCACTGTATCGGCTAGATTTACTAAGCTGCGGGAATGGAGATGTTGCCCATAGCAACCAAGCAGATTCTAGCTGACATTTTCTAGTTTGTAATAGAAAAGTGAGAGATAGAATCTGATTGGGTCCTATGGGCAAGCTTTGTAAATCTGGCCCTATATGTGAAATCAAACAAATAACAACATTTCACATATTTACCCTTTTTACAATATATGTGGATAACTTAGCAATCTTTCATAAGGGGATGCTCTCATTCATGCATTCATGAACTTTTAAAATGCACTGGTGTCAGCCATGAAAAGCAAATATTGAGATCTTTATGACTCTCAGTAACAGCCAACTAACAATATGAAATGGTAAATGTGTTTACATGTTATACCCAAGACATATAGATCGGTAAATACATGAAAAGGGGCTAAAAGTCAACAAAAACATTATTGAAACAAACATAAAAGAATTGAGCATAAAAAAAATTATAATAAAAAATGATTCTTAAATATTGAACACATGGTATCCGATTTGCCCCTTCAGCCTTGTAGTGAGACTTCCTTGTGATGATTTACTCACTTTGATGGTTAATTGATCAAAAGTTAAGCGACTTTGAGAAGTCTAGTTCTGACCCATAGGACTTAAAGTGTGCACCTTCATTTGCACATGAAGATTGATATCTACGTAGATATGTAGATACCGTATAGAGAGATACAGGTGCATAGCCCAAAGGGATAAACATGTCAACATTCATTTTCTATAGGTTGTCAAAAGTCTTCATGTGATTGGGGAGTGACATGGAATTAACTTCCCTCTTGGATGTGGACTTCCAGACATCTGGATATATGGAACACCTCTATAGATATGTATCAGGTCCTATATCTTTAAAATCATCTCACCAACCATCCACAGTGATAACAGTCCTGATAAATTAAGGGAAGGGGGGCATTAAGTTTATAAAATAAAATGAAATAAAAAATCTAACTATAAAGAAAATATTTTTTTTTTAACATATTCCTGACATTTCTTATGTCATTGAAACTCCTTACACAAATTATAAACATTCCCATAAAACAGCATTTAGCAAAACAGTAAATAATCTTTTTAAAATTACAACTTAATCTATGGGCACTAATGAGGAGAAACAGCAGTCATAATTGGGGGTTTGTGCTCCCCCCATAATAACACAGTGTCCAAAATAATAAATATTATACAGCATTAACAAATAAGAGAAAATAAATTGTATAAAAATTGTGTAAATGTATATTATTTATCATTTATAAATATAGAGGTTGGCAGTAGCAGCAGCATTGACGTGAACTGAATCTCTGTTAAGCTTGTTAAATTGTTTGGATGAGATCTTACTTGCTTATACTGTGTGCTCCATAACTTGTCATAGAAATCTAGGATGTATTCTTCAGTCTTGAATCCAAACTTCTGGTAGAGCAACATCGCAGGAATATTTGCTGAAACGTGTAACGTTACATCCTTCCCCATACAGGTCTGGATAAGATGGTAGATCATAAACGTAGCGGTGCGTAAAATAAAATCTCTAAGAAAAGAACATTGAGACAGATTTATCAAGCTGCAGGTTTGAAAAAGTGGAGATATTGCCTATAGCAACCAATCAGATTTTAGCTGACATTCTCTAGTATGTAAAAAGAAAGTGAGAGCTAGAATCTGATTGGTTGCTATAGGCAACATCTCCACTTTTCTTAGTAAATCTGGCCCATTGTCAGAAGGTTGCTAAACAATTAACACACCCTGGAAGCTGGTATCCCATTAGACTGACATCAGTCCACCACAGGGAACGGGTAAACATGGGAGCCAAAGCGGATACCAGCGGATGTTGTGAAACAGGTTATTAATTGAAATTTCATATTGGAGACCCGGAATGTCCTAACACGTGCAATCTGGAAGCGAGTGACCCGCCATCAGTACAACAGCTTAAGAAACGGGTAACAGCGGGGAGCTAACACGGACACCGGATCTCATGTAGGATCTCATTTTGATATTTAACAACATTGGACACCAAGTACATTACCTATTTACACTGTTGTTGTCAATTATGGTCCACTTCTAAGTTTTAATTATATGACATTCAAAGTTTTACTAATACTGGTGCCAATCTATTATTAATGCCAGACTCTATGGGCCAGATCCAGAGCTACGCTTTTACTACGCTGTGTACTTACACTAGCGTGCCTTCTATGCACTCCCCTCTCATGTATGTATTTTAGGTGCCTTACGCTTTTCATACCTTAACTTTATGCTGCGTAACCACTATTGGTCATACTTCCCACACGTAGCTACGCAGCTAAGCATGCCCATACTGTACGATTTAAATGCGTCACCCCGCCTTCGAACTGTAAATACTGGTGGTGTAGTTGATACGCTAATGATACGTGACTGCCCCTTACGTTATGTCTTATGTGTCGTAACATCTGCCGTGCGCATGCGCCATAAATACTAATGTGTGAATTTACGCTAGCTCGTGAACGTTGTGTATCTACCTCTATCTCTATATTTATAAATGATAAATAATATACATTTATACAATATTTATACAATTTATTTTTACTCTTTATACTTTTTACTTTTGTAAACTAGCAATGGAATTTGGAATCATTTTTTTTTATTAGAGTGGTTTGACTGTATAAGCCTTAAAACATAATACTGAAGTCTGTTAATTTACATGTCTGCTATAAAAAAAAAAATAGATTTTAAACCCACCAATTAATCTTGACTTTATTATTATTATTATTATTATTATTATTATTATTATTATCGTTTATTTATAAGGTGCCACAATGTGTCCACAGTGCTGTACAAAATATATCAAAATACTGTACAGACATACAAGGCAGGGGTGGACAGCACAGTACATAAAAACATACAATCTAAATATCAAAATATCACAAAAATACAATAAGGTGAAGCAAGCACAGAATGCAAGGCAAAGTGCGAGGTGTCAGGCTTTGTAGATCAGGAAGGCGAGGATAGAGTGCAGTGAGAGGTTGAGAGGGAGCCACCAGGTACGGATGGGGTAAAAGGGTAGCAGAGGAGGACAAGAGGGTACGATGAGAGGGGGGAGTGGTGGAGGAGGGAACAACACTAGGATGGAGGGCCCTGCTCACATGTACTAACACAGTAAACGGGAGGGATGAACTTACAGAAGACATAAGGAGGGGGAAGGAAGTGGACTGCTGGTGTAAGCGGAGGAGAGGGGTAAGGAAGGAAAAAAAAGGGATAGATGTAGGATGCAGTGAGGATGTTAAGTGGAAGAGGAGTAGGCTAGCCTGAACAGGTGTGTTTTGAGTGAACTTTTGAAGACCTGCAATGTGGAGGAGAGTCTGACTGAAAAAGGGAGGTCATTCTAGTGCACAAGTGCAGCACGGGAAAAGTCCTGGATACGGGAGTGAGATGTGGTGATCAGTAAATATGTCAGACAGCGCTGGTTTGCAGAATGGAGAGAGCGGGAAGAGGTGTGCATGTTGATGAGGGAAGAGAGGTAGGGAGCAGTGGATGAGAAGATGGCCTTAAAGGTGAGGTTAAGGAGTTTAAAGATAGATTTGAAGCAGACAGGAAGCCAGTGGAGGGTTTGACAAAAAGGAGAGGCCGAGATAGAGCGGCGTGAGAGGAGGATAAATCTTGACATTATGAGGCTGGCCTGTAAGTCTACATATAACATAGATTTTATTTTGCTGGTGCACACTAAAAAAAGCACACAAGGCTTGATCCAGACGTGAGTCCATGCCTGATTGCACAGCATTGCATACCTCTACAGGGCCAAGGACAAATAATCTTGCCAGAACAACAGAGCTGCAAACAGCTGCTTTCGAAGCTGCATTCAAATGGAGGGAAAGGATGGAATAACATTTACAATATATAGTAATGCTGACCCAAACATGAAAGTAATTACATAGTTAATGGACAAAGATTTGCTCCAGGCATAAGGCCTATTTAAGTTCAGGAAGCTTTGGACAGACAACACTCCAGCCTATATCAAACCATTCAGGTAGCATTTTAACATTTAAACACATTACTAAAAGTATGAAAATGTTGCTTATGCATTGTACTGTGTGTTCATTATTATTAAAATAGTCATAGGTTCACCAATGAGACAAGACAACAACAAAAACGGAGAGACTAGATCAGTGTTTACCAACCCTGGTCCTCAGGGGTGTGGGTCCCCGCTTAGAACGGCACTATTTCAATAGGGCTGTTTCCTCCAAGCCAGTTTCGAACTGGCTGGAATTTTGATTGCATATGCCTTGAGGAGGCATTGCAATCGATCCACGGAGCACCGAGCTTTCAGTGCTCTGAAAAGTAATTTTAAAAAGTCCCCCACTCCTTTCCCTAACCCTAACCCTCCCCTCTCACTATCCTAACCCTAACCCTTCTTTCCTGGCAGCCTGACCTTAGCCCTCCCTTCTTGGCAGCCTGATCATAAACCCTCCCTCCCCTTCAGCCTGACACTAACCCTCCCTACCCCATATAGAGAGGTTACTTACCTTTACTCACCGGCGATAGCAGCAACGGCGGAAGGATATCGGCAGCGGCGGAATCTCCGAATGTGAATGGGTAAAAGTATGCCGATTGGCATACTCACCCATTCTTAAAAAAAAAGTAAACTGGTAAAAAAAAAGTTAAAAAAAAGTGAACTGGTAAGTATTCGAAATAGGGACATCCGAAAAGGAACTTTCGAATGTCCCTATTTCGGAATTATGAACTTCTAGCTGGGGACTGCAACCGGTCCTCAGGAATCACTAACAGTCCATGTTTTCCAGGCCTCTGCACAGATCAAGTGATCTAGGACCGGATTCACACTTAAGAAGCTCCTGCTTCTTAAGTGCGGAATCTCCCGAAGAGACCTATTCGTAGTAGGTCAGTTACGCAATCTGTATATCAGTTACGTACGCAGATTGGCTCTGTGTGATCTTTAAAGTTAAAATGTAACTACCATGGGCAAAGAGCATGCAGCTGCTATGAAGCCGAGAAGATACAGGGGGCCCAGGGCAGCCGTCCTCCCTATACCCTCGGAGGATAGGCCAGGGGTGACAGCTGCAAGCTGTCAGCAGCTGGTCGGTTATTGCCAGCAGCTGATGTTATAATGAATCATAGCAGTGGCTTATGTGAACACAAAATTGATTGAGCAGTCAACTGTCCCGACTGCTAGGCAGCTAAGATGCTTTGTTTTTAAAAGCCACACTCAGTGCAAGTACAATATATGTAAGTGTCCCTGGCTATTGATTAGCATCTGGAACTCCCACCAATGAGTGCAGGGAGCTTGTCCAGCATCCTGCACCTGATTAACTGCTGGTTGCATTAAATAACTGGCAGGACCTATGCTTGTTGGCGGCTGCCCTGGGCCCCCTGTATCTTCTTGGCTTCATAGCAGCTGCATGCTCTTTGCCCATGGTAGTTACATCACTGATTGCTTATAAGTTTGTCTCTGAACTTTGCAGTGTGGATCTATTAGCCATCTCTAGTATTCAACAGTTCAGAAAGCCGCATTCTGCTGTGTATGCAGACAGAGAGATAAGGTCATAGACCAGAAGCCGTCAATAAGAAATGTTGCATTATTAAACTGTCTCCAGTCTAATCCCTGATTTAGATCTTTTCTATTTTTACAGAGGAAAATATCAATAGGATAAAGACAGTTTTTCCCATGTCATTAAATATAAACTTTCCATCAAGTGTAACACCTTCAGCAAGATTTACTATGCTGCGGAAAAGGAAAAGTAGAGAAGTTGCCCATAGCAACCTATCATATTCCAGCTGACATTTTCTAGTACTGTATGTGATAGGAAAGTGAGGGCTAGACTCTGATTGGTTGCTATGGGCAACATCTCCACTTTTCTTTTCCGCAGCTTAGTAAATCTGGCCCCCGAACTCACAATAAATAAAATTAAAATTGAATATATTAATACATAATAATAATAATATAATATTTTAGATACAATTAACAGGGTCATAATTAGGGTGTGCAATAGGGACAGTCGTCCAGGGCACAAAGGTGAAGTGGGGTTCCAGAAATTAAATTTTTTAGGTTATATACTGTTACTAATTCAAGGCTGGGAGAACATTTTTTCCCCCCCAGGCGCTAAAATCCCTTGCTACAGCTCTGACAGTTACTTCTAATTTTTTAATCTGAAACTTTCATTTTGACACCAATGCATTTAATTGCTTAATTTGTTATTATCTTATGTCAAATTTATTGTTATTATTTTTTTCTTTTTTTTTTACCTTAATCATTTAATAATTGTTAAAAATATTTTGGAATATAAGAAAAAAAACACAAGAAAAATAAATAAATACAAGAAAATAGTTTCCAGCATATTTCTAAATTTTTATTAAATGTAATCCATAGTATAATTTTATTAAAACCATGTATTACAAATAAGTAGTAGTAGTAGTAGTAGAAGAATAAGTAATAGTAATAGTAATAATATTAATAATAATAATAATAATAATTTAGTTATTGGTTTATGTATTAATTGATTTACATAAATAAATAAACTCAAAATTCTAAGTAAGTGAAAATTATTAATGTATATTATTATTATTATTATTATTATTATTGTTGTTTTTGTAGTTGTTATTATTACTAGTATTATTATTATTATGGTTTTTTAAATATTTTTTCTTTTCAAACTCATTATTTCTGAATCAGTGTTCCATTATATTTTAAACATATACCACTGTATATGTTAACTTAATCAAATAGCAACATTTTACATATTTACCCTTTTTTACAATATATGTGGATAACTTACCAATCTTTCATAAGGGGATGCTCTCATTAATGTATTCATGCACTTTTAAAAGGCACTGGTGTCAGCCATGAAACACAAATAATGAGATCTTTGGTGTCTAATTTGACTCTCAGTAACAGCTCACTAAAATTATACAGTAGAATGGTAATTGTGTATACATGTTATACCCGAGACATGGGATTGGTAAATACATGAAAAGGGCTAAAAGTCAACAAAAACATTATTGAAACAAATATAAAAGAATTAAACATTAAAAAATAAAGATAATAAAAATTAATTCTTAAATATTGTATCCATTTTGCCCCTTCAACTTAGCAGTGAGACTTCCTCGGAGACCGTGATGACTTACTAACTTTGATGGTTAATTGCTCAAAAGTTTAGTGACTTTGAGAAGTCTAGTCCTGACCCTTAGGACTTAAAGTGTGCACCTTCATTTGCACATGAAGATAGATATCTACATACTGTAAATATGGAGATACAGTATAGAGGGATACAGGTGCATAGCCCAAAGGGCTAAGCACATCAACTTTCATTTTCTATAAAAACTAAATTGATTTAAGAAAAAGTAACAGGCTTAGCAATAAGTCTTATTTAAAATACAGACATAATCTCCCTATACTGTGTCATTCACTGCAGTAAAACATGACATGTTCCTGCTAATCTATGACAGTAGCAGATCCCTAAAGAGGAGACGTGCACCTGTCCTGAATGCTGATTGAATCTCTTGTAATGAATCTCTGGTCTGCGTTTCATTTGATTCATCATGGACCATTTATTTCAAATGAAATCATTATTCATGAATACCATTGTGAAGAAGAGGAGCCTTACTGAATAGTGACATTGTATTTTAATATTCAATATTATAGCTAAGAAAGGGTTTATTTCTTTATAATATATTAGATTTTATTGATACTTTATAAAAGAAAATAGTTATATTTAAATTTTGTGGATTGAGTTCTCAAGCTTTTGGTATCTTAATCTCCCTGGAGAGCATCAGAGAAGGTTCAGTGCCTAAGGACTTCTATCACTGATGTAAATGAATCTCACATTTTCTTAGGTTATCATACAAGTGAGCACTTTCCAAAAAGTCTTCCTCACAGACACGGACTCTGTTTCCATTGGGATGCTGTTGCTGGTTAGAAAGGCCATATTTTGATACTGCTACAACCAGGGGTGTTTTATGCAGGATTTGTACATGGGCCCCTCTTCCCCTGAGATGGAACTGTTGCAAAAGGGGCAGGGCCTAACGGCACGATTTATGCCCCGCCGCTTTTACAGCCTGCAAATCGGCATCTATGATCTATTTCTTCCCTCCAAATCAGAATGTAGCCAATCCCGATATGCAGAGACTTGGGTGCAGGATGAATGCCATGCTGCCCTCTGTTCTGAGGGGCCCATGTGCACTGTGCACCCTGCACCCTGCACCCATTAAAGATACGCCTATGGCTACAACCAACAGCTGAATTGCAACTGTATCAGTGTCAAAATCATTTACATTCCAATTTTAACTACTAGAAATGGGTACTTAAAGTGAATGGGGCTGATCCAGACCTACCGTAACTAGTGCGGCAGCCGTATGCGTAAGAACGGCATTTCTGCCATTCTGCTCATGCGCCGGGCAGATGTTGCCCGGGTGGTTAGGGAAACTTGATCCTTAGGATCGGGCGTCCCTAACTGGCGTTCCTCACAGTAACTACGCAACCGTTATGGAAGGAAGGTGGGGGAAGGTAAGTAAATGCTCTGGCTCAGGATTAATGTCTCTATTTTACCAAGTACCCAAATATTCTTTTCCTGACACCGGGGAGAGCACAGAGATGGGCTGTGGCAAGCTTAGGGCTAGACTGCAGGAAATTAAAGGTTAGGGTTAGTTTGCAGTACATGCAGGGTTAAGGTTAGGGTTATGTTGCAGAAGATAGAGGGTTAAGGTTAGGGTTACTTTGTAGAAGATGGAGGGTTAAGGTTAGGCTAATAGAAGGGGAGAGTTAGGGTAAAGATTAAAGTAAGGGTTAGGATTAGGGGAAAATAATCACAGTTGCAGCATTCACATGTTGACTCATCGATGGATCTACGCAGTCTAATTTCCAGCAGCTGTAAAGTGACTGCTGTTGCTCCTACACTGCCAGTATACATCAACTGAATGTATCAAGAATCAGCATGTCGTATTGGCAAACCACACCCGATTCCATTACATCTAATATAACTTAACAAGTTAGAAAAGAAGAGATACGTTATGGGTAAAACCCAACAAGGTTTTATTAAAAACAATTACCGGTAGTAGCAATAAAATACATGCACATGAAAAATAAAAATAACATATATATCAATACAGCACAGCACTAATATTACACATAATGGGGCTCCTTCACTTGATAAGCCTGTCGACAGGGCTAATATTACCGTGAGATGGATACCAATATATGGCCCCTTCAAGATAGGTAGAATTAGTATGCTATAATCAGTGTCCAAATATAAAGAGGGTTAAATCAAATAGATTCTTCCAATGTATCTTAATATGTACACCTGTTAGATGATAGAAAAAGTCAATTGTGTAAGGTATACATAGAGTCCATATAGATAGAACCTGTTGAAATCAGTATTGCGATCTTATTGTTTATGTTGGAAATTCACTTCCACATATATTCCATCAGAATGCCACACATCTTGTACCAATGGGGACACCAAATAGCAGTTAGTATAAAAATGGATAACGGTGCAGTCTTACCTCACTTGTGATTATTTTATTATTATTATTATTAATAACGTTTATTTATAAGACACTACACAGTATCCGCAGCGCCGTACAGAGGCAATAGCAGACAATAGTAACATATAAAATTCAATACAATGATTAACAGAGGGTATAAAATACATGAACAAGGAATAAAATACATGTACAAAGCTAAATTTAGTAATAGGGAAATAGATTATCGTCTAGGTCCTTGTGAGCAGTTATGACTCGAGAGCCAATTTTCAGACAGTACAAAAGATTAGATTCCTCACTTTCTACTATTAATCACATCTAAGATCGTATGCAAAGGGTTTTCATCACTGCCTATGTGTAGAAAGGTGAGAAGTGATGAGGACAAGGAAAAGGGGTGATGACAAGAGGGAGGAGGACCTTGCACATAACATGTTAAGGGAGAGAGGATAAATAAACAGGAAACACAGGGATAAAGAAGGGGAGGGCAGGTAAGTTTAGGTGGAGGAAGTGTAGGCTAATTCTACCTATCTTGAAGAGGCTAGGGGCTAGATTTACTAAGCTGTGGGAAAGGAAAAGTGGAGATGTTGCCCAAAGCAACCAATCAGATTCTACCTATCATTTTCCTTTTGCATACTAGAGAATGTCAGCTAGAATCTGATTGGCTGCTATGGGCAACATCTCCACTTTTCCTTTCCCGCAGCTTAGTAAATCTGGCCCAATATATTGGCATCCATCTCACAGTAATATTAGCCCTGTTCACAGGCTTATCAAGTGTATTATTACTGATGTGCTGTATTAATATATATTTTATTTTTTATGTACATGTATTTTATTGCTACTAATTGTCTTTAACAAAACCTTGTTGAGTTATACCCATAGCGCATCTCTTCTTTTCTAAATTGTTTGGTCATCTCCAGTGTTGCTGTGGGATGTACCCAGGTACTTAAGGTATACGGACCGTATTCACAGATCCGTTAGTTAAAGGTACGCAATTATACGCACATACGTGGCAGGGCAACACCCATGACACTCCCCTCACACGGACGGTTATCGGTGACTTACCACTCCATAGGGCACCCTTATCTCTACGTGCGCATTTACGTGCGTATAATATGTACGTGCGTGTGTAACTATCCACGCTCTCAAATGGTCATTTAAATGCCTCCACCCCATTCACTTTCACATAACTTTGTCCGTACGGATTTCAACCACGCCCCTCCGCACATATGTCCACAAGTGCGATTCACAAGTACGTGCCTAATGGACTTCCGTGCGTAAATTCAACGTAAATAGCGTAAATAAAGTTACTATACATGCCCAGTTACTCCGATCCTAAAAATACGTACAAAAACTCAGCACAAAAAAGTATCTGTGAATACAGCCCTATATATAATACCATTTGAGTCATACAGGCACTAGAATTACATCTGATGAAGGTCTTCAGGTGTATTATATCCATAATATAACTAAGAACTGCATAGCTATGGGACTATTTGCACCTTAATGTCTGGTATTTAACTTATGCCCATTTAAGGTTTATATAAAAATCTTATTTATGCTTCAAATATTCCTGTATTCATTTATTGATTTATTTTCTTTAGACTGGACCCTTAATTACGCTGCCACTATGAGATCAACACCTCTGTAGCGATAGAGATGTTACGTAAGTCTGATTTATGGTATGATGTAAGGGCTTACACGCTGTATGCATGCCGGGTCATCCCGCTGCACTATCGTAAAGGCTTACGGTATGGAATGAGACCGCTTTTTGACGCGCAGAATGAGGAGAACGGCTTCAATGAGTCATTCTGGATCTTGCCCCTTCATCTTTATCTTATGGTTGGTTGATATTCAGATAGCGCCCCCTATCTTTTACCAGTATTCTGGGGGGCTTTGTTTACGTTTTATTGAGGCTTTAGATTGGTAGCAGTCACGTTGGCACCGGTGGTCTTATTTCAATATCATTTTCTTTAGGTATTAAGAAATTATGTCACACATGTAAATTATAATCACATTACCCAAGAGACTCTTTTTTTCCCCATCAGTTTAATATTTAACATGTATTTAATATTGCAAACGATGGGCCTGATCCAAACTTAAGGTTGTTTTATGTACACAGAATGCAAGCATACAGAGGTTACACATTACTAAATATAATGCACCCCCCCTGGCCGGTTGCAGTCTCCGGTCCGATGGCCCGCTTTGCAAAATAGAGACAGCCGAAAGTCACTTTTTGGCTGTCTCTATTTCAAATAGGGGGCAGTTTTAGATTTTTTTTTAATGAATGGGTGAGTGTACCGATCGGCATACTTGCCCATTCATTTTTCGCAGACCCGCCGGATGACAGCTACAGAAAGGTGAGTAACCCCTAGGGGGCATTTTAGTATTAGGGGGGAGGGTTAGGGTTAGAAGCTTAGGAAGGGAGGGTTAGGGCTAGAACCATAGAAGGGGAGGGTTAAGGTCAGGCTGCGGGGAGGGTTAGGCTATACAGAAGGGAAAATTAGGGTCAGGCTCAGAAGAAGGGAGGTTTAGGGTCAGGCTGCGGGGAAGGGAGGGTTAGGGTCAGGCTATAGAGAAGGGAGGGTTAGAGTCAGGCTGTGAGGAAGGGAGGGTTATGGTCAGACTACAGGGAAGAGAGGTTTAGGGTCAGGCTTCAGGGAAGAGGGTTAGGGTAATGGAAGGTGAGGATTAGGGTTAGAATTAGGGAAAGGGTTGGGGTTAGTTTAGCCACTCACCTTGTTCGAGGCATAAGCAATCAATATACCAGCCAGTTCGAAACTGGCTGGGAGAGAACGGCCCTATCAAAATAGAGCCGTTGTTTGCAGGGACCCACGTCACCCCCTGGCACTCCACTCTCACGCACGTAATTTTGCTTACTTACGTGTGGAATGAAAGTGCTTAACCCAGACCATACTGTACAATTTAAATGCCTCCCCCCACCCACAATGCGTATTTTCAGATTGCGTAGGGATGTCACGCTCTTTTGTACAGAGCTACAAACATGTTACGCACGATCAGAGTCACGATTGCGCAACATCTGCCGTGTGCATGTGCAGGTCATTCCCATAGCCAGATTTACGCATGCAGCATTAAGTTATTAAGTCTGGATCAAGCCTGATGTGCCAGACGATGATAGGTTGTTTCTCTTCTTCGACTTTCTACACTTTGATGTATTGGGGTAGACACAGAACTACGTTCCTGTTCCGTTTTAATGCGTAGCGTATTTACACGCTCGTTATTACTGTTACAATCCTGAGCCCCCGGGGCGCGGAGTCTAACCCCAATCTGGTTTTCGCCAGAGCCCCTGATGGTGGGGATGGACTTGGCCGTAGAAAGTGGCAGGTCGCGGTCCCCAGGAGACAGTCATGTACTAGGGTGAGGTAGTAGAGGGAAGAGGTTACCACGGTACAAGAACTGAAATGTAGTGGTCTGAGATGGTCTGAGATGGAAGTAAGACGCGCTATGTGCACAGTATGGGCCTGATCCAGAGCTACGGCCGCCGTCGC
>WWET01002424.1:0-11389 GCA_011038615.1 Limnodynastes dumerilii
GAGATAAAAGTGGGCGGTATTCCCCTAAAATTACCATATTCATATATTGCTTGAAATTAAAAGCAAATATACAGAGATAAAAGATATTGGTAAAATTATTACATAAAACGGATTCCATAAATACATAAAAAGCATATATAAATATTAAAATACCATTGTTTATAAACTCAAGACCAAGAATAAAAAACAACATGGGTACAAATGGTAAATACATAACAATCCGTAAAAAATCAATTACAAAAACCATTTTACTTCAAAATCAGTGTTCAAACCCATTGGGTCTAGATTATCCAGGTTAAAAATCCACTTCATTTCTGCTTTAGCTAGGGGTTCTACAGTTTTTTTTTTCTCTCCATTTGGGGTTAACCCTTTCAATGCCAATAGCTTTTTTTTATAGAAGTGGAAGAGCAAGAATGGACATTTTTAAAGTGCAAAGACAGATTATGATTGACAAAACCTTTTTTTATATTAGCCAAGTGCTCAGTCCATCTAACTTTTAATGGCCGGCTAGTTCTGCCGATATATTGTTTCCCACACTCGCATTCAATTAGATAGACTACATTTTTAGAGTTGCACGTGATAAATTGCTTAATCTGATAATTTTGATTTGTTTGTGTGGAACTAAATTCTGTCGTTTTAGATGGTTGTTTTGAAAAGGTTTTGTACATCATACAGATACCACATCTATGAAAGCCAGTAGTCGCAATTTTTGGAATATTGTTTTTAATTGTGCAATGAGCACTCTGGGTTATCATGGATGCAATATTTTTAGCTCTGGTGTAAATAAAAGTTGGCTGGGTGGGAATCACATCTTTTAATTCAGGATCCTGTGTCAATATAGACCAATTTTTTCTCACAATTCTCTCCACATCTTTGTGATTAAAGTTGAATTGTGTGACAAATGCCATTTGGTAAATACTATTTTTGGCACTGTTAATTTTTTGGGGAGATAACAGACCATCTCTGTCTGCATTGGCGTTGGCTTTTTCTTATAAGTGAAGGACTTTTAAACATACATTGACAGCACTTAATATTGCTACACCGCAAAATAGAACTGTCTGTATGCAACTTTGATATGCGATTTTATCCACGTGTGTTTGTGAGTATAATGTAATACCACCAATAAATTGTTTTTTTTGTGTGACAATGGGCCTGATCCAGAGCTACGAAATTGGCCGTTTTCGAGCGAACGTACGACCGTTTTTTACGTATTTTCGTACGAAAATTCGCACTGCTCATGCCCAGTATGACAGCTTCCGGTCGGCTGGACGACATGAGCATATAGCGGTCGTATTGTGTGCAAATTGTTCGCTCGAGGGGCGTGCGTTCAGCACGACGGTCGCCTGGGTGCTCGTTTTACTACACAGAGGCGGGGATAGCCATTTAAATTGTACAGTATGGGCGTGCTAAGCCCGTACGCTTTGAGTAATATGTGCGAAAATTCGTACGGCCGACGGTAGTACCTAGTGTAGGGTATAGCCGCCGTAAGCAGGTACTTTACAATGGGAGTGTCAGGGGCGTGTTTGTTTATATGCACGGGCGAACGTACGCATTCGCCCGTCGGGCGAAAATTTCGTAGCTCTGGATCAGGCCCAATATCACACTATTGGATCTTTTTCTTTCCCCATCCCTCTCAACAAAACCAACAAAAAAGTTTTGCTATGTGATTATAGTTCGTGGGACCTAAATATACACCTTCCCCATTAGGAAGCAGTACACCCACATTCGGTGCAGCAGGTTACTGGTTCAATCCAAGCTCAGCTAGTCAAACCTTTACTGAAGGCCATAATTAGATTCTGCCAACTACTTTGTATTGAGTATCCATGTGACTATGGTTTAAGGGACCTAAACATACTGTTTTACCATGGGAAGCCGCGTATGGCACCCACCTTTTATGCAGCAGTTCACCACTTCAAATCCCTGCTCAGCTAGTCAAACTTTATCAGCATTTCATGAAAAGGTTTTGCCAACAACTTTGTATTGAGTAGCCATGTGACTATGGTTTATGGGACCTAAAGATACCTTTTCACTATTGGAAGCCATGTATGGTGTCACAGCAGAGCACCTACCTTTGGAGCAGCAGGTGACTGGTTCAAATTCCAGTTCAGCCAGCCAATCAGCTGGTAAAACCTTTTCACCAAGCTGGTAATAGGCTTCTTTGTACAGTTTTGCTATGTGACTATAGTTCATGGGACCTAAATATACACCTTCCCCATCAGAAGGCAGAGCACCCACATTCAGTGCAGAAGGTTACTGGTTCAATCCTAGCTCAGCTAGTCAAACCTTTTCTGCAGACCATGAATAGATTCTGCCAACTACTTTGTATTGAGTAGCCATGTGACTATGGTTTATGGGACCTAAAGATACCATTTCACCACATGAAGCCACGTATGGCATTACAGCAAAGCACCCACCTTTGGTGGAGCATGTCAACAGTTTAAATCCCAGCTCAGCCAACTAGTCAGCTGGTCGAACATCCTCCCTAGGCTGGCTATAGGCTTCTTTGCACTGAGTTTCTATGTGACTATGGTTCATGGGACCTAAATATACACCTTCACCATCAGGAAGCAGAGACCCAAATTCAGTGCAGCATGTTACTGGTTCAAATCCCAGCTCAGCTAGTTAACCTTTTTCTGCAGGCCATGAATAGGTTCTGCCAACTACTTTGTATTGAGTAGCCATGTGACTATGGTTTATGGGACCTAAAGATACTTTTTAACCACAGAAAGCAACAAATGGCATTGCAGCAGAGCACCCACCTTTGGTGGAGCATGTTGCTGGTTCAAATCCCAGCTCAGCCAGTCAGCTGATCAAACCTCTTCTCTAGGCTGGCAATAGGCTTCTTTGCACTGGGATACTATAGGACCTAAATATACACCTTCACCATAAGGTAACAGTGCACCCACATTCAGTGCAACTGGTTCTCAGTTCAGCTAGTCAAACATTTTCTGTAGGCCATGAATAGGTTCTGCCAACTACTTTGTATTGAGTAGCCATGTGACTATGGTTTATGGGACCTAAGCCATACGTAGCTTCCCTTTACACCATGGGAAGCTACGTATGGCATCGCAGCAGAGCTCCCACCTTTGGTGGAGCATGTCAATGGTTTAAATCCCATCTCAGCTGGTTAAAACTCTTTCCTAGGCTGGCAATAGGCTTCTTTGTACTGGGTTGCTATGTGACTATGGTTCATGGGACCTAAATATACATCTTCACCATCAGGAGGCAGAGCACCCACATTCGGTGCAGAAGGTTACTGGTTCAATCCCAGCTCAGCTAGTCAAACATTTTCTGCAGGCCATGAATAGGTTCTGCCAACTACTTTCTATTGAGTAGCCATGTGACTATGGTTTATGGGACCTAAAGATACCATTTCACCACATGAAGCCACGTATGGCATTACAGCAAAGCACCCACCTTTGGTGGAGCATGTTGCTGGTTCAAATCCCAGCTCAGCCAGTCAGCTGATCAAACCTCTTCTCTAGGCTGGCAATAGGCTTCTTTGCACTGGGATACTATAGGACCTAAATATACACCTTCACCATAAGGTAACAGTGCACCCACATTCAGTGCAACTGGTTCTATATACACCTATCAGGAAGCAGAGACCCACATTCAGTGCAGCATGTTACTGGTTCAAATCCCAGTTCAGCTAATTAACCTTTTTCTGCAGGCCATGAATAGGTTCTGCCAACTACTTTGTATTGAGTAGCCATGTGACTATGGTTTATGGGACCTAAAGATACTTTTTAACCACAGGGAGCAACATATGGCATCGCAGCAGAGCACCCACTTTTGATGCAGTGGGGCACTGGTTCAAATCGCAGCTCAGACTGACAACCAGCCAGTCAGCTGGTCAAACCTTTTTCCCAGCCTGACAATAGGCTTCTTTGCATTGAGTTATTATGTGACTATAGTTCATGGGACATAAATATACACCTTCGCTATCAGGAGGCAGAGCACCCACGTTTGGTGCAGAAGGTCACAGGTTCAAATTCCAGCTGAGCTAGTCAAACTTTTTCTGCAGACCATGACAAAGTTTTGCCAACTACTTTGTATTGAGTAGCCATGTGACTATGGTTTATGGGACCTAAAGATACACCTTCATTATAAGGAGGCAGAGAACCCACGTTCAGTGCAGCAGGTTACTGGTTAAAATTCCAGCTCAGCTAGTCAATCTTTTTCTGCAGGCCATGAATAGATTCTGCCAACTACTTTGTATTGAGTAGCCATGTGACTATGGTTTATGGGACGTAAAGATATCTTTTCACCATGAGAAGACATGTGTGGCATCGCAGCAGAGCACTCACATCTGGTGGAGCATGTCATCAGTTGAAATTGCAGCTCAGCCAGCCAGTCAGCTGGGCAAACCTCTTCCGCAGGCTGGCAATAGGCTTCTTTGCCCTGAGTTCCTATGGTTCATGGGACCTAAATATACACCTTCGCCATAAGGTAGCAGAGCACCCACGTTCAGTGCAACTGGTTCAAAGCTCAGCTAGTCGAACTTTTTCTGCAGGCCATGAATAGGTTCTGCCAACTACTTTGTATTGAGTAGCCATGTAACTATGGTTTATAGGACCTAATGATACCTTTTCACCATGGGAAGCTACGTATGGCATCGCAGCAGAGCACCCACCTTTGGTGGAGCATGTCAATGGTTTAAATCCCATCTCAGCTGGTTAAAACAGGCTTCTTAAAAGAGGCTGGCAATAGGCTTCTTTGCACTGAGTTGCTATGTGACTATGGTTCATAGGATCTAAATATACATCTTCACCATCAGAAGGCAGAGCACCCACATTCGGTGCAGAAGGTTACTGGTTCAATCCCAGCTGTTATTCAAACATTTTCTGCAGGCTATGAATAGGTTCTGCCAACTACTTTCTATTGAGTAGCCATGTGACTATGGTTTATGGGACCTAAAGATACCTTTCCACCATGGGAAGCCATGTATGGCATCGCAGCAGAGCACCCACCTTTGGTGAAGCATGTCAACAATTTAAATCCCAGCTCAGCCAACTAGTCAGCTGGTCAAACATCCTCCCTAGGCTGGCTATAGGCTTCTTTGCACTGAGTTGCTATGTGACTATGGTTCATGGGACCTAAATATACACCTTCACCATCAGGAAGCAGAGACCCAAATTCAGTGCAGCATGTTACTGGTTCAAATCCCAGCTCAGCTAATTAACCTTTTTCTGCAGGCCATGAATAGGTTCTGCCAACTACTTTGTATTGAGTAGCCATGTGACTATGGTTTATGGGACCTAAAGATACCTTTTCACCATGGGAAACCACATATGGCATCGCAGCCGAGCACCAAAATTTGGTGGAGCATGTTACTGGTTCAAATCCCTGCCCAGCCAGTCAGCTGGTCAATCCTCTTCTCTAAGCTGGCAGTAGGCTTGTTTGCACTGAGTTTCTATGTGACTATGGTTCATGGGACCTAAATATACACCTTTGCCATCAGAAGGCAGAGCACCCACGTTTAGTGAAGCAGGTTACTGGTTCAAATCCCAGCTCAGCTAGTCAAACTTTATCTGCAGGTGATAAATAGGTTCTGCCAACTACATTGTATTTAGTAGCCATGTGACTATGGTTTATGGGACCTAAAGATACCTTTTCACAAAGATAAGCCATGTATGGCATCACGGCAGAGCACCCACCTTTGGTGGAGTATGTAGCTGGTTCAAATCCCAGCCCAGTCAGCCAGTCAGCTGGTCAAACCGCCTCCTGTGGCTGGCAATAGGCTTCTTTGCACTGAATTGCTATGTGACTATGGTTCATGGGACCTAAATATACAGCTTCACCATCCCATCGCAGAGCACCCAGATTCAGTGCAGCAGGTTATTGGTTGAAATCCCAGCTTAGCTAGTCAAACTTTTTCTGCAGGCCATGAATAGGTTCTGCCAACTACTTTGTATTGAGTAGCCATGTGACTATGGTTTATGGGACCTAAAGATACCTTTTCACAAAGATAAGCCATGTATGGCATCACAGCAGAGCACCCACCTTTGGTGGAGCATGTAGCCAGTTCAAATCCCAGCTCAGGCAGACAGCTGGTCAAACCTCTTCCCCATCCTGGCAATAGGCTTCTTTGCACTGAATTGCTATGGGATCTAAATATACACCTTCACGTCAGGAGGCAGAGCACTCTCATACATTGCTGCAGGTTACTGGTTCAGTCCCAGCTCGGCTGGACAAGAGCAAGGATGACCCCTTGCCAGGACCCCAGCCAAAGCAAAGATCAGGACCCCAGGCCAGAGCGATGAGGACCTCTTGCCAGGACCCCAGGCCAGAGCAATGTTACATCTGCTGTCGCCACTTGCCAATGGCCAGCTAATCCCTTACCCCGCGATGCGTCCCGCACCTCTGCTATTGCTGTTTTCCCACGTGGTACTTCCAAATCCGACGGCAGTCCTAGCAACAGCGTCCCAGCATCCAGCTACACATGGGCGCCGCTGCTACATAAGGCGCGCATCCAGCTACACATGGGCGCCGCTGCTACATCAGGCGCGCATCCCACGCCTCCAGCCTACAGAGTAATCCTCACTTAGGGGGCTGGGCAGCTACTGGCCAATCAGGTTTCACCACCTCCTATATCAGTTCCACTCTGTCATACTATCAGTGCCGGTTATAGTGTCTGTTTACCAGCCTGCTATTTTGTTCTCTCCTGTGCCTCTGCCTTGTGCCCTGTGCCAGTGACTTCTGAGTGTCCCATCCTTTACCTTGCATTTTCCCGTCCCGTTGTTCCTGCCATCTCCTCCTTGCTCTCTCTCCCACCTTAGTGTCTCAGCCTCCCCTGGTCTCCTTATTTACCCAGTGTGCATGTGTTTGTTCCCTCTGGGGAGTCCCCACTTCTTGTGTGTCAGGAAGAGTGTTTGCCCCTATTTGTGGAGTTAGTCCTGTTTGTCCGGTTAGTCTCACCTCAGTCTGTTTTGGTCACGTTCTTTGTTCCGTGTAGTCAGTCGCCGATCAGTACCTTCTGGTCCGCCTTCTCCCCCTGTTCCTGCTCTTATCTTCACTTACCTATTATACTTTTTTCTTGCCTTCCTCTTCTCTCCCGGGTATTCTCTATAGGGCGTATCCTGATGGATTCCTATCAGCTCCAGTCTATCCCCACCTTCAGGGGCTCTAGCGAACACTCGTTTCGACTTCAGGCTCTACGAACTGGTGAGTTGCCTGGCTTTTCCTCTCTTACTCTCGGGTCACCCCGGTCGTCCGTCAAGGTAAACCCAGGGTACCCTAACAAGCAACGAGGACCTCTTGCCAGGACCCTGGGCCAGAGTGATGAGTTATTATGGCCAGGACCCCGGGCATACCATAGACATATAGGCATACTGAGGCTGATTGCCCTTAAAGTTATTAGTTCACTGTGGCCCCTAAGGCCCTTTTCATACCTAACAAGCTTCAGCTTCTTAGGTGCGTAGATTATGAAGTGACCTATTACACGTGTAGTAGGTCATTTACGCAATCTACGTACCAGTTATTTACATATATTGCCCTCATGCAGTCTTTAAAAACAGCATGGAGTAGTTTAGTAGGAAAGAGGAGGCCTAATGCCGCCGCGGGGAGTGTTTAGTTAGAAGGGAGAGGGATTTAGATTAGCCGGGGAGAGTGGGGGGGGGTTTAAGGATAGGCATTCCCTTAAGTGCCACAAGGTACCTAAAAATGGGGGACAGGTTAGGGGCTGCACCAGTGAGCTAGGTGCGGATCTGTCCGTTCCTAACTCACTCTTAGGTGTGAATACGCCCTAAGTCTTCAAATTGCACAAATACACAACCAGTCATCTTGAGCCCTGCATGTAACAAAACTTCAGCTAAGATCTACCTCTAAAAGTCAGTGAATGTTAGCAAAATGTAATAAAGAATCTGTTGACTACTTTCCACAGAGATTTCTGCTACTGGAGTCACTTAAATTTGCAGCTAGTTTAAGCTGTTCTTAAAACTTCTGTCCTTGGATTCATTGTCCGACAAAGCAGTCCATCCCCTTTGCCCACCTAAACTCCGTAAGGTGGGTGGGGAAGAGTATTTATAGTTTACAGTGTGGGCGGATTTAAGTACTTTAATGCAGATCAGCGGTCATATGGACAGCTGATCCGCACAGTAGGCTTAAGGTAGGGTTATGGCAGCAGTAAGAGAGGGGAGTGACTGCTGAGCGGACTGTCAGGTCTGAATCTGGCCCCAAGTCAACTGAGAAATGCTCATCGAATTTTTCCTTGGTATAATGATGTATCAATAAACATACAGTACAGTTGCATGTATTAATAAATCCACTTTATGTACTAAAAAAAAATGTGTGCTTACCCAGCTCTCTGCTCAAAATCTACAGAAAAGAAAAAAATTAAATAGCAGCCAAACTGCAGAGAGATGGTAATTACATAAGTGGCACTATAACCAGAGTACATAGTAGAAGGCATTTGTGCAAAACAAAGGTTGATTACTCAACAAAGCTAATTATAAGCCTAATGTAAAATGAAGTTCATTACATAGAATGTGAAATAAAATTAGGGGGTTGAGGGATAATAATTGCTGGAGGCAAATTCACAGCTGAGCTGTATAATCTCTGCCACAAATAGACTTGTCAAAGTGTCAGTCAATCTGATAAGGTGACTGGGGGCACCTTACCTGGGATTTAACCCTTGCAGCAACCTTGGGTAATCTTACCTGTATATTTAACCCTTGCATGACCCGGAGAACATTTACATGGGTTCAAGTACTTGACAGTTATACCGACCAACGTAGCTTATCTTCAAGCATTTAATCTATAAACCATAAATGAGGATACATAGAACAGTATTCTAAAAGGAAAAAAAGAAAACTATTTAAGTAGGCAAATTAGTGATGTGGTGTGTGGTTGAACTGTGATGTCCACACTTTTCATAACACATGTTTATAGATTAATTACATTTCTCAGCACAATTCAAGTGTCACTTTAGTTTGCAGAGACATCTGCCAGAAGCATAAAGTAGGTGGGCACCTTGATAGTTGTGGGGGAAACATCTAGATGACTTATACAAAATAAAGGTGTTTGACGCTGTGCCTCTGGTGCTCATTATAAATATTGTGACCTGAATACAAAGATTCACATTTACAAAGTACAAGTTTTATTTACTTATAATGGCTACTTATATTTACCTCCATGGTGTTCAGACCTTGGCCTACAGTAACTGAAGTATGGCCATGTTTAAATAACTCATCAGGGGCGGAACTACTATTGGTGCAACAGGTGCAACAGCAACAGGACCCATGCTAATACAAGGGTCCACAGCCATAATCACTGCACCGCTGAAGCTCTCCATCGGGTTACCTGGGATATTATCAGAGACAAAGCATATTTTTTGCACCTGAGCCCACAACTCGCAAGTTCCGTCTGCAACTCATCTAATTCATATGTGAAATGGTCATTCGACAGCTTTGTGTATTAAGTAGCACCTGTCTAACTACAACTTTTTAAGATGATAACACTAACTATGACGATAATCCCGCGCACATTGTTTTCCTAAAAGGTGGTGTGGTGTATTTGTCAGTTTATCTGTCAGTACTAAATGTCCAACAGTGTCACTATGCCAACAGCTGTCGGTTAGAATATTATAAACTCGACACATTGGACAGCAAAAGTTACACTAAACACTAACCCTAACCTTATCTAACCTAATCCCTACTGTAATCCATAGTGGAAGATGAGGCTTGAAGATCAAACATTTGGCACAGTCAGAGGAGGATGGAGGTAAGTGTTGACAAGTGTAGCAACCTTTTTGGGGTTACCATGCTAAACATACTGTATAGTGGTCATCCTGGTTTCCTGTTCAACATAATTGGTTCCAATAGATTGCGCCTTTTAACAGTGAAACAGTTTAGCTTATGTTGTTCACTTTTGAATTGCTGTCCTTCTGAATGTTGGAGAGTTGTCTGTAAATATTAAGAGGTGTATTGAGGGGGTATAGTTGCAACTAAGTTTTTGTGAGAACTTGCTTTTAACACTAAATTACTCAGAGCACAGTTCTTTAATAGGTGGATTTAAATACATTATTTATCTTGTTATATACAACATTTATGTTATGTTATATTTATGTCTTGGTAGAGGTGTTGTCTGTTGCATTTAGTGCAGGGAGGTTACATGAAGAATGCTGGCCATGTAGAGATAGTTTAACGTGTCCCAACTGCGTTAAAGATATTCTTAGCAGCTAAGGGTCAGATATCCTGGAGGCAATGCTTCCAACATGCTCTACCGATTCCCACACCATCAACTATTACCCTATAGATAATATCATTGTGATGGACGCTTCTCACCAGTTTCTGAGCCACAGGCTAAATGTTGTATAATGAATTCAGTTTGCAAACAGAAAAAGTCAAATTTGTTAATTGTGCTGTCAGGGGTCTAGTAATAACTTACAAGAGGTGTGGCCATTTCTAGGGTATTAGCAGGGTTGATATTATTCAGCTTACCAACTAGTAATGTCCCGTTACTATATCCTTCACTGACCCTTTATATGCATAAAACAAAATGTGCAAAGTTATTTGCCAGCTATTACTAAAATATTTTTGAGTGAAGCTTAGTACCCTGACAATACTAACTAGCAGAGATATGAAGACATTTTCATTTTCAAGACCATTCTGTTAAAAGGATTTTTTCCTAGGGTTTCCATCTTGTTGATAACAATAAGTATTCCATTGAAAAGGGTGAAATATGCACAAAATATGCACAATCAAAATACTATTTATTATTAGAATTAACGTTCAAAATGGATACAGATATACAAAATGGAGTACTAATTATTTTACGTATAACTTCATTTCAACCCTTACAACCTCCATAGACCAACTGTAACTTTCCGTGTGCAGTCCCATGCATATATGTCCTTCGTCCATGGACATCTTATTAATAGACATAGGATTATATGCATTTGCATGTTTGCATATGTAAATGCATAAAACGCTATTTTTATAGCGTTATTGCATATTTTAGTACTTTTTCATTGACAGTTCTTATTTCAGTAGTTAAATGTGTTAGGCGTGTTGTATTACGCGGGAACGGTGGCGGGCCAAAGCCAGTGACGTGCGCCTCACACGCACTCGGCAAGCGCACTGAACCCGATCTGCTGGCTCGCACTAGGCGAAAGCGTTGGCGGGATGCGGCGTGCGTGGGGGGAAGGGAAAATCTTATTTTTGTTGAAATAATGCCGCCAGTGAAAAAAATACCCAGACTTTAATAGAATCTTGGATAAAAAATTACCCAGGCCAATTTACGACTGATGGCACTGTGATTTTCTGCAGGGTTTGGGACAAGCGAATACCGAATACCTTCATCAAAAAAATACCAGATCAATCAACATGTGAGTACTGCTTCCCATATAGTTACAATGTAATTGTATATTGTCACAAGAATTACAACT
>WWET01002424.1:19676-42294 GCA_011038615.1 Limnodynastes dumerilii
TAAGTGAGCAAAACATTTACCAGACATCATGTGATTTTATGTCTAAGCTAATATTGAGAAACCTTGCAGGATAAAGCCTCAGCAAACATATATAACAGCCCTAAAGATAAGGATGTATGTGTGCTTTTGGTCAGGGTTGTCTTGTTTTTCTGTTATTTTTTGCTTACAGCTGCATTCTTTTACTTATGTGTGTAACTAGTTCACTATAAAGGAACTGAATTTGTAACAATAAAGTAGAACTCTTTTAGACTCAAGCTTGCATGTGTCTCAATTGAATTCTCCAGCCGGCTGTCTTTTAGTAAGGTATCCTGACAGAACGAAGATCCTTGTAAGACCCTCTCCGTGGAAGGTCCAGATGGGGGAACACCTCCAACAAGGTGTAAGTCTCCAAGAGCGTGGCCGAGAGAGGGGAGTGTCATGAGTGTGAGGGGGGTTGGCATGCACCGTGCGTACGTATATTTGCGACCTGATCTGGACAAGGATCTCTGAATACTGTCCTTCATTTGCACCGTGTAACTACTTCATCGTCCTTCTCTTTGTGGATTCTTCCTCCTGTACCAAGCCACGGTACTTCTGTTCCAGTCTCCATTCCTCGTGCTCCCTTATTCTTGGATCCGGGCTCCAGTACTGAGCCGCAGTACTTCTGTTCCAGTCTCCATTTCTCGTGTTCACCTCCCAGTTACCTGTCTGCCATTTCTCAGCATCAACCACTGGGGATCCCAGTCTCCGGTTCAACCCTCATCATCATCTATGACTAGCTTCCTCCATTACCCCAGGGCTCATACCTGATTAGCGACCTGCTGTGGTTCGCATCCAAGACAGTCCCCACCTGTGAACACCAGACCGCGATTTAGACTCCATTTCCAGGTGGTCAGTCCAAATCTTTATCGGGGTCCTGGTTGTTTCCCCGTGATTCCGTAACACCGAGGCTATATGCAAATTTGTACTATATCCACTTTTATTGAACTATTGCAGGACCGTATTCAGACTTAGTTAGCCAAGTTAGCCAACTTATGCATACGTTGGCGTTAATTGCAAACTGTGCAGATGTTACACATCAGATCTCAGTGTGTACAGAGTTGATTCCCACATGTGCACAACTCTGTACGACAGGGAGTGACAACACTCCGTACATGCAAGAATACGCAATGTGGGTGGGAGGAGGCATTTCAATTGTACAGTATGCGCTGGGTTAGGTACTGCACATCCGAGCGCTATGTCCACACAACGATATGCACAGAATAGTTAAGGTAGGTCTATAGTGGCAGAAGTCAGCTAAATTCCATAAGTGAATAGACTTGTTCTGCGCTAGACTGGACAAAAAAGCATACCTCGGTATAAAACTGAAAACAATTTATTACATTATTACAAAATTCTAAAAACACACAATGAGATACACAGTATGATGATTTTTTACATTATTGCACCAGTGTGAGTATAAGCGTTTCAGTAAAGTATTATCATATATTTATATAGACTGTTCTGTTCCAAATATCACTCCAATCTACAATGATTTGTAATAGACAATATTAATTAATGTATGTAGCAGCTTGTCTATTATTAGCCGAATAATACTCATAGGTGTCACGCCGCGTTGAAGAGCTGCGGCTCTCCTCTGTTGCTCCACGCATTATCCTACCTTCACCTCGCTCCTGGAAGTTCTCCCCTCGGTGCAGCCGCAGTCTCCCTCCGTCCACTTGCACGCAGCGTCCCTCTGCTCTCTACCCGGCGCTTCCTCTCCTGTGTCTCCCCGCCTCCCGGCAGCCGCATCACTCGTTGTTAGGGACGCTGTTGCGTCCAGACCGTCGGGCTGGCGTCTGGTGCTACCTAGCAACCAGGACGCCAACCTATAGCAGTATTAGGCGTGATCTCAGCGCTCTGTGATTCACCAGCCTCTCTTAAAAATTCGACATTCAGCAAGAGGCTGGTGGTTATATTTTCTTTCAGTCTCTGTGTTAGTTTTCTTGCTTCTCTTGCCTTGTGCTATATTTTCCTCTGCGTTCTTGAGTGCCCCAGTTCAGTCCTTGCCCAGTACCTTGCCTCATACCTCTTTGTCTCCATTACCCACTCTCCCACCTTGTTATTCATTCCCTGCTTGTATATTCCTAGCCTCTCCTGTCTGTCTTGTTAACCCCTTAGAGTGTTCCCGCTGTTTGCTGTGAGTTATTGCCCCGGTTTGTTTAGTACGTCCTTTCTGTCCCGTCAGTCCCATCTTGTCTGCTGAGTCCGTTTAGTGTTTTGTGTATTTTGTCGTGGTGCAGTTTCTTCTGACTATTCCCCACTACTTTACTCTCTCTCTTTCTCATCTATTTACTCCTACTTGGTTCTTCTGCTCCTCTCCCAGGTATTCTATCTAGGGCCGTATCCTGACAGGTTCCTTGCCGCTCCAGTCTATCCCCACCATCAGGGGCTCTAGTGAAAACCAGGTCCGATCTCAGGCTCTACACCCTGTTGAATATAAAGCAATATATGGATCAGGCGCTGAAATTGACAATTAAAGTGCTATGTGCTGCTAGGGAAAGGGAGAAGGGGAATTGGTGATATAGAAAAGTGACAGTTGATTTGGATTAATTAATACTAAAATTCATAAAACCTTCATAAAAAATTCAAATGATTCATCAATAAATGTGAATAAAAAATGTGATTATAAACCAAAGGGGAATGAAGGATTATAAATAAATGTTCATAAATAAAGTCCTTTAAAAATGTCCTTAAAATCAAACAATAAAAGAAACTTCTTTTGCAGCAAGTGATAATCCGTGTATAAATGTCTCAATCTTAGTCTCAGTCTAAATTGAATCCCATATTAGAGAGAAGAGTAAAACATCTGTATAAATGTAGTCTCTATGTATTTCTTCCTTTTAGCGGTGAATCTTCTTAAGGTGTGTGGTAAAGTTCAGCACAGTAAATACATTAGGGATCGAATGATCACTCACTTTTTAGAAGTCATCCACTTAAATGGATCCAGGTGTTGCTGCGAAGTTGATAGGATTCCCTGTATCTTTGTTTCTTTGATGTTAGACGGAGCTTCTATATGCGGCTCACAGTTCAAAGTGGCTGCTCTTAATTAGGCAGTATTTCCAAGGATGTAGGTTTTTGATGTTCGAAGTAGGATATCTTTACTTGGAAAAAAGTTGTAGTTTTGAATCTTCTCCGATATTTCTTTTACTTGGCTGCACGGTGCAAAGTGGGGGATTCTCACCGTTGCAAAGAGAGGACCTCAGCTCCCCGATTACATAAATATGGGTCAGGGAATGTAAAAAATAACATTTTTTGGGCTGGTTGGGCACCCTGTGTCTGAAGACTTCCCTGCTCCCCAGTGCCTCCTCACCTCTTTCAACTTCGGGATGGATCCCGCAGCTTTAGAGGCCATTAAGGCGTTAATCACCCAAGTTTCCCATTTAGGACAGATGATCCAAAACCTGATCACCAAATTGGAGACCTAGGATCAGGCGATCGCTGTTCTTCACGCTCAGCCGATCCAGGCCGAACCTCAAGCGCCTGTGCAGGATATCAAAGCACCACTTCCGGACCGTTTTTCCGGTAATTGTTTTGCATATCGTCTATTCAAGAATAGCTGTCTTCTATACTTCCAGCTACGACCCACTGCATCAGGCTCTGAATTCCAGAGGGTAGGACTCATCATTTCCCTTCTCTAAGGGGAACCCCAATCCTGGGCATTTTCCTTGGGTCCAGACCATCCAGCTAGACAATCTGTCGACAGTTTCTTCGCAGCCATGGGAGTCATTTATGACGATCCAGATGAAGAAGCATCCGCTGAGGCCAAGATCCGTTCGATTCGTCAAAGCTGAAGATCAGTTGAAGAGTTTGCCGGGGAATTTCGTACTTGGGCAACTCTATGCCAATGGAATGACCCATCCCTGCGTTCACAGTTCCGTCTAGGATTGGCAGAGCACATTAAGGATGCATTGGTCCAGTATCCAGCTCCGGAATCCTTGGAAGATCTCATGAAATTGTCTATTAAGATAGACCATCGTTTTAAAGAGCGCAAGTTTGAAAAAACTCTTGTCTTTCCCACTGCCCCCACTTCACCACCTCATGCCTCTCTTTTGGAAGATGAGCCCATGCAAATTGGTTCTTTTCAGCTTTCCAGGATGGAGAAAGAGCGACGATGCAACCTTGGACTCTGTCTATACTGTGGTGGAAAAGCCCACATGGCGGATAATTGTCCCAAAAAGATGAAGCCATCAGGAAACGACCTCTCCAGGTGAATGTGGAGGAAATTCATCTGGGCATGAATCTTATTTCCTCCTCCAACTCATTACTGCTACCGTTCTCCTGAAGACCAATGGTGCTTCTTTTAAAGTCCAGGCCTTTGTGAATAGTGAAGCAGCCGGTAACTTTCTGGACCAGGCCACTGCCAAGCGATGGAGAATCGGCACCAAGTCTCTCTCCACCCATCATTGCTTGTGGCCTCAATGGTGACCTTCTTCCTGGGGGTCAAATTTCCAGGATCTCAGAACCCCTCCAACTCATGGTCGGAGCATGCAATTTGGAAACGATTCAGTTTCTCATTTTCTCGTCTCCCGCGGCCAAAGTGGTTTTGGGTCATCCCTGGCTCTCCAAGCATAATTCAGAAATTGATTGGCAGAATGGTGAGATAGTTCGCTGGAAAGACTCCTGCAATTCCTGCCTCATTCTCCCTGTGCGGACCGTCTCCATTAACTTTCTGTCTATTCCTCCTCCATACCATGACTTTATGGATGTTTTTTAAAAACCTGAAGCAAATAAACTTCTACCTCATTGCGCTTATGACTGCGCCATTGATTTAGTACCAGCAGCTGTCTACCCCAAGGGGAGATTGTTCTCTTTGTCCATTCCGGAAAGCAACGCTATGGATGACTACATCAAAGAGAACCTTCAGAAGGGTTTTATTCGTCCATCCCGCTCCCCCATGGGGGCTGGCTTCTTCTTTGTCTCTAAAAAAGATGGAACGCTTCGTCCATGTATTGACTACAGGACTTTAAATAAAATCACAGTAAAAAACAAAAACCCTATTCCACTAATCTCGGACCTGTTTGACAGACTGAAAGATGCCGTCATCTATTCCAAGATCGACCTTCGTGGCGCCTACAATCTTATCAGGATTTGCAAAGGTGATGATTGGAAGACAGCCTTCAATACACAGATGAATATTTGGTCATGCCATTCAGTCTCTGCAACGCCCCGGCGGTCTTCCAAGATCTGATAAATGACGTCTTAAGAGAATTCCTTGGCTCCTTCGTTATTGTATATTTGGATGATATCCTGATTTATTCTCGTTCCTTGCAGGAGCACTGTCTTCATGTGCGTCAAGTCTTGCAGAATCTCTGCGAAAACCAGCTTTTCACCAAACTAGACAAATGCGACTTTGAAGTCACTAAAGTTTTTTTCTTGGGTTTTCTCATTAACCCTCAAGGGTTTGCCATGGACCCTGCTAAAGTACAGGCCATCCTCGACTGGGCCCAACCTACGGATCTTTCAGCCATTCAAAGATTTCCAGGATTTGCCAATTTCTGCAGACATTTTGTGAAATCATTCTCTGTACTAGTTACCCCCATATCTGAGTTAACCAAAAGGGGTGCAGACACGGCAAACTGGCCAAGCAAGGCGGTAGAATCCTTCAAGAATCTCAAGACTGCCTTTACCACGTCCCCCATTCTCCATCACCCAAACCAACCATTCGTGGTTGAAGTCGATGCCTCCGATGTGGGCACGGGAGCCGTCCTCTCTCAGCTCAACCCTTCCAACAATCGTTTGTACCCTTGTGCCTACATGTCCAAGAAATTCTCATCTGCTCAAAAGAACTATGGCATAGGCAATCGTGAATTATTGGGCATAAAATTGGCCTTTGAGGAATGGAGGCACTGGCTGGAAGGGGCTTATCACAAGATCACCGTTCTCACGGATCTCAAGAATTTAGCATTCATGGAGTCCGCTAAAAGACTAAACCCCTGTCAGACTCGTGGGGCCTTATTCTTCACCCGATTTTCGTTCTCAATTACTTATCGCCCTGGCTCTCTCAATCAACGGGCTAATGCCCTATCCCACTCCTATTTATCTGAAGGACAGTCATCGTTGTCTCCACTCTCCATCATTCCATCTAAAACCATCATTACCGGATTTACTCAAGATTTACACTCTCAACTCATGAAGATTCAGCATTCTAGTCCTTCTAATAAACCATCTAATCGTCTCTTTGTTCCCGTGTCTCTCAGGAAAGCCGTTCTCCTGGAATCTCATGCATCAAAGCCTGCAGGCCACTTTGGCATCCAAAGAACTTATTCTCTTCTCAATAGGACGGTTTGGTGGCCATCCATGTCCAGAGATGTAGAAAAGTTTGTAAATTCCTTCACTGTCTGTGCCCAGAACAAGTCCCCCAGGTGTTCTCAAATTGGCCCTCTCCATCCCTTGTCTGTTCCCAGTCATCCATGGACCCACATCTCCATGGATTTTTATCACTGACCTCCCCATCTCCCTGGGTTGCACCACCATCTGGGTGGCCATTGATAGATTTAGTAAGATGGCTCATTTTATCCCTCTCCCTGGGTTACCCTCTGCCAGGGCACTTGCGTAACTGTTTCTCAAACATATTTTCAGATTGCATGGTTTACCTCGGGAGATTGTGTCCTATCGGGGTTCCCAGTTCGTGGCGAGGTTCTGGAAGGCCTTCTGTAACCTGCTGCGCATCAAGCTCTGTTTTTCTTCAGGTTACCACCCTCAATCGAATGGCCAAACGGAAAAAGTCAATCAAATCCTCAAACAGAATTTACGGTGCTTCTAATCCAACTCCCAGAAAAATTGGGCCAACAATTTACCTTTTGCTGAGTTTGCATACAATAACTCCACTCATTCCTCCACCAAGATCTCTCCTTTTTTTTTATCTCTCTGGCTTTCACCCTCGAGCCACCTCGTTACTTCTTCTCCTGTGTTTCCCCGCCTCCCGGCAGCCGCATCACTCGTTGTAGGGACGCTGTTGCGTCCAGACCATCGGGCTGGCGTCTGGTGCTACCTAGCAACCAGGACGCCAGCCTATAGCAGTATTAGGCGCAATCTCAGTTGGTTATAATTTCTTTCAGTCTCTGTGCCAGTTTTCTTGCTTCTCTTGCCTTGTACTATATTTTTCTCTGTGTTCATGAGTGCCCCAGTTCAGTCCTTGCCCAGTACCTTGCCTCATACCTCTGTGTCTCCATTACCCACTCTCCCACCTTGTTATTCATTCCCTGCTTGTACACTGCTCAATAAAATAAAGGGAACACTAAAATAACACATCCTAGATCTGAATGAATGAAATATTCTTATTAAATACTTTGTTCTTTACATAGTTGAATGTGCTGACAACAAAATCACACAAAAATTATCAATGGAAATCAAATTTATTAACCCATGGAGGTCTGGATTTGGAGTCACCCTCAAAATTAAAGTGGTTCTGCAGGTGGTGACCACAGACCACTTCTCAGTTCCTATGCTTTCTGGCTGATATTTTGGTCACTTTTGAATGCTGGCAGTGCTTTCACTCTAGTGGTAGCATGAGAAGGAGTCTACAGTCTGCTCAGGTAGTGCAGCTCATCCAGGATGGCACATCAATGCGAGCTGTGGCAAGAAGGTTTGCTGTGTCTGTCAGCGCAGTGTCCAGAGCATGGAGGCGCTACCAGGAGACAGGCCAGTACATCAGGAGATGTGGAGGAGGCCGCAGGAGGGCAACAACCCAGCAGCAGTACCGCTACCTCCGCCTTTGTGCAAGGAGGAACAGGAGGAGCACTGCCAGAGCCCTGCAAAATGACCTCCAGCAGGCCACAAATGTGCATCTGTCTGCTCAAACAGTCAGAAACAGACTCCATGAGGGTGGTATGAGGGCCCGACGTCCACAGTTGGGCGTTGTGCTTACAGCCCAACACCGTGCGGGACATTTGGCATTTGCCAGAGAACACCAAGATTGGAAAATTAGCCACTGGCGCCCTGTGCTCTTCACAGATGAAAGCAGGTACACACTGAGCACATGTGACAGATGTGACAGAGTCTGGGGACGCCATGGAGAACGTTCTGCTGCCTGCAACATCCTCCAGCATGACCGGTTTGGCAGTGGGTCAGTAATGGTGTGGGATTGCATTTCTTTGGGGGGCCGCACAGCCCTCCTTGTACTCGCCAGAGGTAGCCTGACTGCCATTAGGTACCGAGATAAGATCCTCAGACCCCTTGTGAGACCATATGCTGGTGCGGTTGGCCCTGGGTTCCTCCTAATGCAAGACAATGCTAGACCTCATGTAGCTGGAGTGTGTCAGCAGTTCCTGCAAGATGAAGGCATTGATGTTATGGACTGGCCCGCCCATTCCCCATACCTGAATCCAATTGAGCACATCTGGGACATCATGTCTCGCTCCAATTATCAACGCCACGTTGCACCACAGACTGTCCAGGAGTTGACGGATGCTTTAGTCCAGGTCTGGGAGGAGATCCCTCAAGAGACCATCCGCCACCTGATCAGGAGCATGCCCAGGCATTGTAGGGAGGTCATACAGGCATATGGAGGCCACACACACTACTGAGCCTCATTTTGACTTGTTTTAAGGACATTACATCAAAGTTGGATCAGCCTGTAGTGTGTTTTTAAACTTTAATTTTGAGGGTGACTCCAAATCCAGACCTCCATGGGTTAATACATTCGATTTCCATTGATCATTTTTGTGCGATTTTGTTGTCAGTACATTCAACTATGTAAAGAACAAAGTATTTAATAAGAATATTTCATTCATTCAGATCTAGGATGTGTTATTTTAGTGTTCCCTTTATTTTTTTGAGCAGTGTATATTCCTAGCCTCTCCTGTCTGACTGTTCTTGAACCCCCTTAGGGGGTTCCCGCTGTTTGCTGTGAGTGATTGCCCCGGTTTGTTTAGTACGTCCTGTCTGTCCCGTCAGTCCCATCTTGTCTGCTGAGTCCGTTTAGTGTTTTGTGTATTTTGTTGCGGTGCAGTTTTTTCTGACCGGCCTATTCCCCACTACTTTACTCTCTCTTTCTAATCTATTTACTTCTACTTGGTTCTTCTGCTCCTCTCCCGGGTATTCTCTCTAGGGCCGTGTCCTGACGGGTTCCTTGCTGCTCCAGTCTATCCCCATCATCAGGAGCTCTAGCGTAAACCAGGTCTGATCTCAGGCTCTACACCCTGGTGAGTTGCTCGACCGTTTCTCTCTTACTCTCCGGTCACCCGGTTCTCAGCCAAGGTAATCCCGGGGTACCATAACAATAGGTAACATAAAGATGTTTGTGTAGGGTCAACAATTAGAACATAGATCACAACTATAAAGTTCTGATTAGACACTATCTTATGATGGTTAAAGAGAGCTAAGTCAGAGTTTGCCTTCAGCAGATAATATACCTTGTATGAGATGGATTTTCTCTGACCAAACGCTCTCTTTGTTGTGTTGGAGAGCTAAATCAGATCCTATCCCTTTTGTGAATTGCTTTGGGGAACTTCTTATATCATTTCTTACCACTGAACTTGATGTGGATCTGAAGAGATGGAATTTCAAATAGTAGCCAAGATAGCCACCTACGTGTGGGTAACAGAAAGTTTTCTTAAGTCTGAACACGGTCCGCAATCTATGTTTTTTTCTGGAAAAGTTCTTAAAAGCTAAACATGTTTTTCTTATGCTCTTCCTTTGCTTGCTTTGCTGCTTGATGTTTTGGCTATACACTCGTATCGTTCTTCTTGTTTGTTCGTTGTTTTTTTGTGTTCCATTGTATCTCTTCCTCAATTTCTCCATTCATGGTCATGAATGATCCAAAGCTTAGGTGAGGACAGTCTCCCATTAGTGCTTATAAAAATCCAAACATATTGTTCTGCTTGATGTCTTCTTTTATAAGACCAAATGGCAGCAAGCAGTGAGTGTCTCAAAGTTAAGAAACATTGGCCCAGATCCTGACCTACGTACATTAGCGATTTTACGCCTAGCCGCTGACGTAAAATCGCCGATTTGTATATACTGAGCATGCGCGTGGCAGATGTTACGCCATGTAACGCTGAACATACGTATCATCAGCGTAACTACAAATGAAGGGGCGGGGGCATCCATTTAACACCCATAGTTACGCATTGTAGGCAGAGGGAGACATTTAAATAGTACAGTTTAGGCCGGGTTAGGCAGTTACATACATGTATCCATTACATACGTCAGTACTTACACTTTAAAAAGTTAAGGTAGAGTTTGGGAAGCGTAAAACAATCTAAGTACATACGAGCAAGGGGAGTGCCTAGCGGAGTGCATAGAAAATACGATAGTGTAAATACGCTACGCAATCTAACGTAACAAGCCCATAGATCTTGCTCTACCCCATCATGTGTGACTATGAATCACTGTTTACCGAGTATGTCTACTTCTGTTCCTGTCTGTGGGGGATGGGAGGGCATAAATGAGATAGCCTGCCCTTAATTAGAACCTTGTATAAGTAAAAAGATATGTCTTACCATCTTACCTTGAAAAAGAGCAAACACTTGCAACACGCATCGGTAGTGAGGTCCCGGTACGAGGTTTACCCCCGCTGTTGCCACTCGGTACGTGTTCATTCTCCTCTCCCTCCTTGGTTGGCGCTGACCCATAGGGCCCTTTGGGTCTAGTCTCAATACCGTGAGGTGCCTCTTTTTCATCTTAGAGGATAGTGTTCACCATTAAGTGCTAGGCTGGGGGATTCCCTCCCAGAAGGGAGAATTGTATACATTGGTTGAAGTTTACTATTTTTTTTATTTGTTTTACATTGAGCAAAGTTTTATTGAATAAATAGTTGGAAATAAATTATGAAATAATTTTTTAAAACATCAGGAGACAGAGGAATCTTTATTTATTTATTTGCTTTAACGAATATCTCCAGTTGAATATTACACGGTGGGAGGAGTGGAAATTTGAGTGACATCCCACAATTAGAGTGACACAGGAGGCAAGTATTGATTTGATTCATCTCGGGGACATTGCGTGGGGTCCAAACTTGCTGTGGTGTCTCATTTGTGGGTTGCTGCGGAGAAACATGGAAAAGCAGAGTATTAAAGCAGCTTACTGCATGCATTAATTCAAGAGGATTACAGCGAAGTACGCACTTGACAGAGAGATATTTACCTGGTATAGCTGTATTGCGCAAGGTTTTCTGTTTCTTTCTTTCCGATTTCTGGGAGTGCCGGACGTGACAGCGGGACACTGAACAGACGGAGAGATAATAATTTACGGACTTTGGTACAAGAATATAGAGCGTGAGTATGTTATTGACATTGACTGTTTTCCATGATTGGAGGACGGCTTGGAGTGGATGTCTACAGGGGTCTGTGGAGGAAGGGATATAAAAAAGAAAAACCTGATGAGCATACCTACCAAGATAAGAACAATGGGGTAGATTCAGAACTCCGCTTGCAATCCGTTTACTAGCGTAGCGTATTTACGCGTGCGTACCTTCTATACACTTCTATGGGTGTGGGTCTCCGGTTAGAAAATCCCAATTTCGAAAATTCGAATTGCGAATTTTCTTTTGCGAATGCGAATTTTCTCAGAATTGCTAAAATTCGAAAAATGCATTCACCTAAATGTTTCTATTTATACTAGTCTGAAATTCTAATTTTTCTAATTCGAAAGTCTATATTTCAAATACAGCTATATTTAGAATAGTGTACATTTCGATACAGAGCAAAGTAGAACAATGGTCAATTTCGAAAATCTGAATTTCGAAAATCTGCTAGCAGAATACATGTATTTTGCGAAAAAATCGGAATGCGAATCGTTCGCATACCGAATTAGCCGCACTGCGAATTTTTATGCGAAATTTTCGCAAACGGCAGCCGCAATGAGTTAGCTTTAGATTGTTGACAGGGATTAACTATACTTCCATATGAAGGGAGGGAGTGAGTGCTTTCATCTTCAAATCAAGCTTTTTGCTGTCAGTTTTAATTTAATTTAATTTTATTTAATTTCAATTAAGTATATTCTGAATAGGGAGTTATAGAGAAAATTCGAAAATAGAAATGTAGAAATAAAAGTATATTCTGAATAGGGAGTTATAGAGAAAATTCGAAAATAGAAATGTAGAAATAAAAGTATATTCTGAATAGGGAGTTATAGAGAAAATTCGAAAATAGAAATGTAGAAATAAAAGTATATTCTGAATAGGGAGTTATAGAGAAAATTCGAAAATAGAAATGTAGAAATAAAAGTATATTCTGAATAGGGAGTTATAGAGAAAATTCGAAAATAGAAATGTAGAAATAAAAGTATATTCTGAATAGGGAGTTATAGAGAAAATTCGAAAATAGAAATGTAGAAATAAAAGTATATTCTGAATAGGGAGTTATAGAGAAAATTCGAAAATAGAAATGTAGAAATAAAAGTATATTCTGAATAGGGAGTTATAGAGAAAATTCGAAAATAGAAATGTAGAAATAAAAGTATATTCTGAATAGGGAGTTATAGAGAAAATTCGAAAATAGAAATGTAGAAATAAAAGTATATTCTGAATAGGGAGTTATAGAGAAAATTCGAAAATAGAAATGTAGAAATAAAAGTATATTCTGAATAGGGAGTTATAGAGAAAATTCGAAAATAGAAATGTAGAAATAAAAGTATATTCTGAATAGGGAGTTATAGAGAAAATTCGAAAATAGAAATGTAGAAATAAAAGTATATTCTGAATAGGGAGTTATAGAGAAAATTCGAAAATAGAAATGTAGAAATAAAAGTATATTCTGAATAGGGAGTTATAGAGAAAATTCGAAAATAGAAATGTAGAAATAAAAGTATATTCTGAATAGGGAGTTATAGAGAAAATTCGAAAATAGAAATGTAGAAATAAAAGTATATTCTGAATAGGGAGTTATAGAGAAAATTCGAAAATAGAAATGTAGAAATAAAAGTATATTCTGAATAGGGAGTTATAGAGAAAATTCGAAAATAGAAATGTAGAAATAAAAGTATATTCTGAATAGGGAGTTATAGAGAAAATTCGAAAATAGAAATGTAGAAATAAAAGTATATTCTGAATAGGGAGTTATAGAGAAAATTCGAAAATAGAAATGTAGAAATAAAAGTATATTCTGAATAGGGAGTTATAGAGAAAATTCGAAAATAGAAATGTAGAAATAAAAGTATATTCTGAATAGGGAGTTATAGAGAAAATTCGAAAATAGAAATGTAGAAATAAAAGTATATTCTGAATAGGGAGTTATAGAGAAAATTCGAAAATAGAAATGTAGAAATAAAAGTATATTCTGAATAGGGAGTTATAGAGAAAATTCGAAAATAGAAATGTAGAAATAAAAGTATATTCTGAATAGGGAGTTATAGAGAAAATTCGAAAATAGAAATGTAGAAATAAAAGTATATTCTGAATAGGGAGTTATAGAGAAAATTCGAAAATAGAAATGTAGAAATAAAAGTATATTCTGAATAGGGAGTTATAGAGAAAATTCGAAAATAGAAATGTAGAAATAAAAGTATATTCTGAATAGGGAGTTATAGAGAAAATTCGAAAATAGAAATGTAGAAATAAAAGTATATTCTGAATAGGGAGTTATAGAGAAAATTCGAAAATAGAAATGTAGAAATAAAAGTATATTCTGAATAGGGAGTTATAGAGAAAATTCGAAAATAGAAATGTAGAAATAAAAGTATATTCTGAATAGGGAGTTATAGAGAAAATTCGAAAATAGAAATGTAGAAATAAAAGTATATTCTGAATAGGGAGTTATAGAGAAAATTCGAAAATAGAAATGTAGAAATAAAAGTATATTCTGAATAGGGAGTTATAGAGAAAATTCGAAAATAGAAATGTAGAAATAAAAGTATATTCTGAATAGGGAGTTATAGAGAAAATTCGAAAATAGAAATGTAGAAATAAAAGTATATTCTGAATAGGGAGTTATAGAGAAAATTCGAAAATAGAAATGTAGAAATAAAAGTATATTCTGAATAGGGAGTTATAGAGAAAATTCGAAAATAGAAATGTAGAAATAAAAGTATATTCTGAATAGGGAGTTATAGAGAAAATTCGAAAATAGAAATGTAGAAATAAAAGTATATTCTGAATAGGGAGTTATAGAGAAAATTCGAAAATAGAAATGTAGAAATAAAAGTATATTCTGAATAGGGAGTTATAGAGAAAATTCGAAAATAGAAATGTAGAAATAAAAGTATATTCTGAATAGGGAGTTATAGAGAAAATTCGAAAATAGAAATGTAGAAATAAAAGTATATTCTGAATAGGGAGTTATAGAGAAAATTCGAAAATAGAAATGTAGAAATAAAAGTATATTCTGAATAGGGAGTTATAGAGAAAATTCGAAAATAGAAATGTAGAAATAAAAGTATATTCTGAATAGGGAGTTATAGAGAAAATTCGAAAATAGAAATGTAGAAATAAAAGTATATTCTGAATAGGGAGTTATAGAGAAAATTCGAAAATAGAAATGTAGAAATAAAAGTATATTCTGAATAGGGAGTTATAGAGAAAATTCGAAAATAGAAATGTAGAAATAAAAGTATATTCTGAATAGGGAGTTATAGAGAAAATTCGAAAATAGAAATGTAGAAATAAAAGTATATTCTGAATAGGGAGTTATAGAGAAAATTCGAAAATAGAAATGTAGAAATAAAAGTATATTCTGAATAGGGAGTTATAGAGAAAATTCGAAAATAGAAATGTAGAAATAAAAGTATATTCTGAATAGGGAGTTATAGAGAAAATTCGAAAATAGAAATGTAGAAATAAAAGTATATTCTGAATAGGGAGTTATAGAGAAAATTCGAAAATAGAAATGTAGAAATAAAAGTATATTCTGAATAGGGAGTTATAGAGAAAATTCGAAAATAGAAATGTAGAAATAAAAGTATATTCTGAATAGGGAGTTATAGAGAAAATTCGAAAATAGAAATGTAGAAATAAAAGTATATTCTGAATAGGGAGTTATAGAGAAAATTCGAAAATAGAAATGTAGAAATAAAAGTATATTCTGAATAGGGAGTTATAGAGAAAATTCGAAAATAGAAATGTAGAAATAAAAGTATATTCTGAATAGGGAGTTATAGAGAAAATTCGAAAATAGAAATGTAGAAATAAAAGTATATTCTGAATAGGGAGTTATAGAGAAAATTCGAAAATAGAAATGTAGAAATAAAAGTATATTCTGAATAGGGAGTTATAGAGAAAATTCGAAAATAGAAATGTAGAAATAAAAGTATATTCTGAATAGGGAGTTATAGAGAAAATTCGAAAATAGAAATGTAGAAATAAAAGTATATTCTGAATAGGGAGTTATAGAGAAAATTCGAAAATAGAAATGTAGAAATAAAAGTATATTCTGAATAGGGAGTTATAGAGAAAATTCGAAAATAGAAATGTAGAAATAAAAGTATATTCTGAATAGGGAGTTATAGAGAAAATTCGAAAATAGAAATGTAGAAATAAAAGTATATTCTGAATAGGGAGTTATAGAGAAAATTCGAAAATAGAAATGTAGAAATAAAAGTATATTCTGAATAGGGAGTTATAGAGAAAATTCGAAAATAGAAATGTAGAAATAAAAGTATATTCTGAATAGGGAGTTATAGAGAAAATTCGAAAATAGAAATGTAGAAATAAAAGTATATTCTGAATAGGGAGTTATAGAGAAAATTCGAAAATAGAAATGTAGAAATAAAAGTATATTCTGAATAGGGAGTTATAGAGAAAATTCGAAAATAGAAATGTAGAAATAAAAGTATATTCTGAATAGGGAGTTATAGAGAAAATTCGAAAATAGAAATGTAGAAATAAAAGTATATTCTGAATAGGGAGTTATAGAGAAAATTCGAAAATAGAAATGTAGAAATAAAAGTATATTCTGAATAGGGAGTTATAGAGAAAATTCGAAAATAGAAATGTAGAAATAAAAGTATATTCTGAATAGGGAGTTATAGAGAAAATTCGAAAATAGAAATGTAGAAATAAAAGTATATTCTGAATAGGGAGTTATAGAGAAAATTCGAAAATAGAAATGTAGAAATAAAAGTATATTCTGAATAGGGAGTTATAGAGAAAATTCGAAAATAGAAATGTAGAAATAAAAGTATATTCTGAATAGGGAGTTATAGAGAAAATTCGAAAATAGAAATGTAGAAATAAAAGTATATTCTGAATAGGGAGTTATAGAGAAAATTCGAAAATAGAAATGTAGAAATAAAAGTATATTCTGAATAGGGAGTTATAGAGAAAATTCGAAAATAGAAATGTAGAAATAAAAGTATATTCTGAATAGGGAGTTATAGAGAAAATTCGAAAATAGAAATGTAGAAATAAAAGTATATTCTGAATAGGGAGTTATAGAGAAAATTCGAAAATAGAAATGTAGAAATAAAAGTATATTCTGAATAGGGAGTTATAGAGAAAATTCGAAAATAGAAATGTAGAAATAAAAGTATATTCTGAATAGGGAGTTATAGAGAAAATTCGAAAATAGAAATGTAGAAATAAAAGTATATTCTGAATAGGGAGTTATAGAGAAAATTCGAAAATAGAAATGTAGAAATAAAAGTATATTCTGAATAGGGAGTTATAGAGAAAATTCGAAAATAGAAATGTAGAAATAAAAGTATATTCTGAATAGGGAGTTATAGAGAAAATTCGAAAATAGAAATGTAGAAATAAAAGTATATTCTGAATAGGGAGTTATAGAGAAAATTCGAAAATAGAAATGTAGAAATAAAAGTATATTCTGAATAGGGAGTTATAGAGAAAATTCGAAAATAGAAATGTAGAAATAAAAGTATATTCTGAATAGGGAGTTATAGAGAAAATTCGAAAATAGAAATGTAGAAATAAAAGTATATTCTGAATAGGGAGTTATAGAGAAAATTCGAAAATAGAAATGTAGAAATAAAAGTATATTCTGAATAGGGAGTTATAGAGAAAATTCGAAAATAGAAATGTAGAAATAAAAGTATATTCTGAATAGGGAGTTATAGAGAAAATTCGAAAATAGAAATGTAGAAATAAAAGTATATTCTGAATAGGGAGTTATAGAGAAAATTCGAAAATAGAAATGTAGAAATAAAAGTATATTCTGAATAGGGAGTTATAGAGAAAATTCGAAAATAGAAATGTAGAAATAAAAGTATATTCTGAATAGGGAGTTATAGAGAAAATTCGAAAATAGAAATGTAGAAATAGAAGTATATTCTGAATAGGGAGCTTTATGAAATAGAATTGTTCGAAATTGAGAATAATAGCAATAGAGAATAATCGAAAATACAACAATCGAAATACAAATACAATCGAAATGTGCATGTTTCATAACCTATTACATTCGAAATAGGGAACGTTCGAAATAGCGAAAATTCGAAATTACGAACTTTCGAAATAGCAATTTAGTGGTCGAAATACAGATTTTCGAAATTGGCATTTTCTAACCGGGAACTGACTACCACTTCTATACACCCTTGGCACACCCCTTGAATGTACGTATTATGTCCGAGATCCGCTTTCCAAACCCTACCTTAACTTTTGCCCGCGTAACCATTGTCATCCGCTCACGTACGGATGTGTAAAATGTATTTACGCAGCTAAGCATGCCCATACTGTACACTTTAAATACATACCCCCGCCTACATAGCGTCATTCAGACGTTTTTTTGACTTACGTAAATTTGGCACGCCCACACTTACAGATTTACGCGACACATACGTGAATGGCCCATACGTTCACATTTAGGTTTTGTTACAGAGCGTATTTTCTATGGTGCGCACCAAAATGCGATTTTACATGTCCGCCACGCGGAAATTCGCTCACAAGCTTTGTTCTGGATCTGCCCCATTGTGAGTAAGAAATTGTAAAATTATACTTACCCTGTTATAAAACAATATCACGCAAGGATCCCCTTTTTAATTTTTGGGAACAACTGACCGGGAGTGAAGAGAAGAAGGAGGAAAGAATCGGCTGTGAGAGGGAGAAAGACCTTGAACTGAGTGGAAAGTATTTCCTAGAAGAAAGACTGTATTATTTATTGGGACACAAATGAGAAGTTAAAGGTACTTTTTTATATCATATCTTTTTACTTATATAAGAACTTTTCCTACCCTTGTTTTTACAAGAGTAGGTTTTGTGTATTTGTGGGGTGCTGTTGGGTGTACACCCCCAGTGGTGGAGGGACTATAGCAGGGGGGAAACCCAGGACTTTTAGCCCTATCTTGTTCTTAATTAGAACCTGACCCTGTCATAAATAGCCTAAAACCCTAAATATGAACGAAAGATTTTTTTTACAAACATAATATATTAACTATTAATGCATGCAGTTTAATTTAGATTTTTTTTGAGAAATGGAACCACCATACTGTTTCATGCATTAGACTTTTAATGAACAATTGAATGAAACTACTTTAAATGGGCTTTAAAATGGCAAACATTTTTAATACTTACAACTTTCAGTTAGCAACAGTTGCTATAGAATAAATTACATTGCTAATTTGGTCACCTTGTTACGCTTTTTCATTTTGATGTATCAGGATGTTTTGTTTCTCTTTTCCCTGGGACTGCTTTGGTAATCAAGGGTTTATTTGCTTTCGAATAAGAACCCCTTTAGGACCCAGAGATCCTTTTGCTATATGGTTAGTCCGTCCGTTATTTATATTCTCATGAAGTTCGATAGAATGGTACAAATGCAGATACAGACAATACATCATTACAATTAGTTGGAATACCTTTCTTTTACGTCTTTTCCAGATGTTTATATGGAATTACATATTTTATTAGATTAGATTTATTTAAACACGAGTATCTTTAAGACCCAGATACTTATCTTTTTCCGGTCCACTGTGTATATCTTCATGAGATGGTTAAAATGTTGCAATCGATATTATATCAAGATATGTGGTTAGAATATTTCTCTGTTTTTTCCTTATGTTTTGAGATTTCAATTTGAGCACAAGCATGACACCAATTCTGTTATTGTATGAACCTGCATTTTAGTCCATCGTTTTCTGTATTTTAATTCAATTGTTTCACATGTTTGGACTTTTTGAACCTTTTATTCTCTTAGGACTATATGAACTTATTTAATGGAGCTTTCTGTGGTTAGAATCATATATTATGCACAACCAATAAGATCCTAAGCGAAAACGGAAGGACTCTATTTAAAAGGTAGTACTTACCTAAACCCTCACTGCCTTGAAAAAGACTAAGGTCGAAACGCGTCGCTAGGTGTCACACACAGGTTGGAGAGGATATCCAGAAGGACAGTTTAGCAGTTAATGAGAAAACCCGGGTATAAACATTGCTTTATTATCTCCAGCCATCCTGTACGGGTCCTCCCCATGGGGGGGTATTTTTACTATTTATTATTTTTTATTTGCGTATATGTATTAATAAATGTAAATTGGTTTTACACATTGGAGATACTCCGCTTTGTCTTTTTTTTATATTTTTCACAACGGAGGTAACACGGCAATTAGAGATACAGATCCTGAGATCATATGCTGTAGCTGCGGCTCAGTGAAGCAGATACAGACAGTCTGGACTTTGAGAGGCTGCACACCAGTTGTTATTACACGTGGGTAATGATCATCAGCGGTGACACTGCAACCACTCGATAGAGTCTGTCCGGAGCCATACTGTTTAAAACTTCAAAACTGTAAGCTTTGGGAAGTTTTTTTCTGGGACATATTGTTTCAGTTGATGTTTTGAAATAGAATCTTCCGTTTTCTGGGGACATACTTGTTAATTGGACAGTATTGAACAAAATCTTTGGATTTCAACTTTTTTAGCACAAGTATTAGAGAAATTCGTTCTGCTAGCTTTAGTAGCTTCCTATTGAAAATCATAATATTCATTTTATTCTTTTATTTATTTATATCTTGGTATTTAGCACATGGTTTTGTCTATCATCACTTAGCACCTTGTGGCCTATGAGTATTGATATATATTCATTGATTGATTTTCAGTAATTTTTTGTGTTATAAGGTTTTTTTTTTTCAAAATTATCTTTATTGATGTCAATACTGCATTGTTACAAGTAGCAGAATAATACAATCCTATTCAACCTTGTGTCCATTACAACAAAGAGAAAAAATTACATGTGGTAACAGAAAAGGATCAGTAGACAATATAAAACAGTTCTCCTCAGTAGGACTGTAAAGTTGTGCACATGAGGACTATAAATTGAAAGGCAATAAATCATCTCCCATCCCATCCATATATGCCTCCATAAAAGAAGAACAAATTTGTGCGAGGAGAGAGCCACATAAGTTTTTCAGCCCTAATTAGCAAAAATACCAATTTTAATCCATCTAAAGGGAAGGTTATAAAGTAGCTGTAACTTTAGAAAACAATTGGGGGATCATTGGCAATCTTCCTTAACTCATACCATGTCGTATATTGCAGTGTGTCATGGATTTTCCTCTTAACCGTCGGGGACAATATATCCATGTAAGATTCCGATACCTCAAAAAAGTTTTCAGTCTTAATTTCTCTATACAACAATGTTTCCACCCAATCCATCTTAAAAACAAAGTATAATTTCTGCTTAAACAGTTGGATGGACGGGGGAAGGCTAGTGATCCACTGTTGCAGAATAGCTTTTTTAGCCACTGCACTGAGTATAGACGACAAGCGCCGAACACCCCAAGAAATATTTTGTCCCGAGGGGAGAATACCGAATACTGCCCACTCTGCTGACAGAGGAAGAAAGCTTATTAAATGCGTCTCTGTAAATCTTTTTACTTGAAGCCAGAAGTTTCTAATCAATGGGCATGACCAAAAGCAGTGATACATATCTGCTGCGGCACCTAAACACTTGGGGCAATTATCGTTAGCAGATAACCCTGCTCTGAGCATTCGCTTTGGAGGAAAATATGGGTTGTGGTAAAGATTTAAAAACATCTCATGATATTGACTGGAAGCTAAAATTTTGCGGGAATGATTCATGGAGCATAGAATGTTATCACAAGACATATTTGGATAGTATGGTAGCCATTGTGTCATGTCTGTTCGTATCATAGAGTGATCCAAAGGGACCCTAAGAATTCTATAATGTTTGGAGATATATTTACAACCAGAGGGCGGAAGGGACAGAATAGAATCTAACTGATTTTGTAGATCCGCACCGGACAAATTATGCAGAATCATACTGGTATAGTGTTGTGCCTGTAGGAAGGTTAAATGATGCGGGTGTTACATCCTGGACCGCTACATCTTGTTCTGCCCATAGGGGCAGACCTGGAATTGTTATTTTATTGTGGACATTTCTATCACCTGCTAGTGGCTGCTGTTGTGCACTCTGTCTGGGACTTCTCATTATGTGCTCATTATCCTACACCTGTGGACTAGGGATATCTACCCCTTGTTTCCAGAGCACAGGTGTGGATCATTGCTTCTGTTTCCTGCTTCCTGTATGTGTTAGTTTTCTGGTCTCTGTCGTGTTCCTGATTCTTCCTCCATTCCTACCTGCTCATTCAGGTTCCTTATTTATGTTGTTTATCTCTGCTATTCGTACCAGTGTCTGTACCTGTTACCTTACCAGTATCTTGTCTGCATATATCTGTTACCTTACCAGTATCTTGTCTGCATATATCTGTTACCTTACCAGTATCTTGTCTGCATATATCTGTTACCTTACCAGTATCTTGTCTGCATATATCTGTTACCTTACCAGTATCTTGTCTGCATATATCTGTTACCTTACCAACCAGTATCTGCATCAGTTTGTTACCATTACCTGTATCTTGCCTACATTACTCCATTACCTTGCTCATTGTACATAGTGATTCTCTGTCTTTCTGTACTGTTCTGCTTTGTTACCTTGTTATCTGCAATAAACCTTTATCTTATGATACTGTATCTGTAATCTTTGTACCGAGCCTCAGGTATCCATAACAGCGGGGCTACAAAAGGGAATTTCTCCTTAGCTTGTATATATGTTAAAGGTTATTTGAGTTGTTTATTTATTAGATTGCCTATCGAAAGCAGACCTTCCCTTCTCCAGTCAGGAAAGGGGCAGTTGGAACCACCATTTTGGAAATCTGGATTGGCCACAAAGGGTTGGACTTAAAGCTAGTTGCATGGATACAATCTTGGTTACAGGATAGACAACAAAGGGTTGTAGTAAATGGAATCTCTTCTGGGGATGGCAAGGTAACCAGTGGAGTACCCCAGGGTTCTGTATTTGGACCAGTGCTATTTAATATCTTTATAGGTGATATTGCCTGTGGTATTGAGGGAAAAATATGCCTTTTTGCAGATGACACAAAGATATGTAACCGGGTAGACACGCCAGGTGGGTCAGTGGAGTAGGGTTCTGTATTTGGACCAGTGCTATTTAATATCTTTATAGGTGATATTGCCTGTGGTATTGAGGGGAAAATATGCCTTTCCTTTTATGACACCAAGATATGTAACCGGGTAGACACGCCAGGTGGGTATGGTCAAGAGCAACTGCAGTTTAATGCCAAAAAAATGCAAAATCATGCACTTGGGACACAAAAACCAAAAGGCTCAATATTTCCTTAATTTAATGACATTAGAATCTACCGAGGAGGAAAGGGATCTAGGAGTCATTATTTCCAGTAACTTGAAGGTAGCCAATCAATGTAACAAAGCAATGAAAAAGGCAAGTCAGATGCTTGG
>WWET01002424.1:45262-63780 GCA_011038615.1 Limnodynastes dumerilii
AATCAGTCCTCAGTTAGATCTTCTGGTTTTTACAGATGTGGCATGTGCAATTTATGTAAGATAGTTAAAGGTCCACCCAAAGTCACTGAGGCTTGCTCCACCTCTAACCTGTATAAAGAACAGATTGATGATTTTATTACTTGTGATACAAAAAACTGTGTCTATCTAATACAATGTACGTGTAATTTACAATATATTGGCCGTACATCCAGATCACTGAAAATTAGGTGGAATGAACACATTCGCAATATTAAAAAAGGTCTCGACACACATCCTATGTCCCTCCATTTCAAAACCCACCACAATAGTAATGTGGGAGATATCATAAAATTCTGTGGCATTAAGAAAGCCCCCAATAATTGGAGAGTTTATGATACTGGGACATCACTAGCAAGAACAGAAATGAAAGCCATTTATAATTTTAATTCATTAAAACCATATGGCTTAAATCAAGACTTTGAATTAAAATGGTTTATGTAACCCTTTTAAACCGTATGTGTGATATATATTTATTTATTTTTTGGATTTATTTAAATTTTATAACAAAAAAGAAGTTCTTGACATATACATGTGTTTTAATTCCCAGAGCCTGCCATATCCACGGTCACACTCTCCTGGAAACACCCAAACAAGTCTGATCTTGGTAGCTAAGCAGGAGTGGGCCAGGTCAGTATTTCAGCTGGGAGACCCTGAGAGAAGACCTGGTACAGTAGGTATTAAGAGCAGAAGTCTGGCTATATATGAACTAATTGCAAGTGTTATTTTTGTTTGAATTGATTTTAAATATTTCTATACCACACATTTTATATCGATTCAATATCCAATTCTGGTCTGATTTTAAAACATTTCCAGCAGATGTGCAATTTCCACCTTATTCGATTAAATCCTATAAGATAAATTTTAATTTGTTTATATATTATTTATTTCTTAAACTATGCCTGGCTTAAGGACTTGTAGACAATGATTGTTTAGTAGGGATTCTTGGATTTGGTTTAGTGTGCCTACCGGCTGCATTCCAACGTTTAAACTATCCCCTAGAAATTACGCTCAGATTGTCCTATCAAAATACCGCATATCCCTTAAGGGTCTCCTCTTCTCCCCTTTAAAATGGTTAAACCATATCAATCTGTTTAAATTAACCTTAACCAACCCCCAAGACTTTATTGAGGGTATTTTTATTACTCTGTTTATGATTATGTGCAGGATTTAAATTTATTATGTATATTTTCTAATATCTTCTTAGCTATCACCTATGTCATCATTTTATAGAAATATGTACATGAATGTTTAGGATTCATATTAGCAGGTGATTTAGTCATCTGCGCTGTTAATGTTTGCCTTTAAATGTATATGTTTTAAATATAGTTATGGGCATTCATAGACTTAGCCTCCTATTCACTACTGAATCCCATTTTATTATGTCCAATCCAATATTAACTTTATTGGAACAATACTGACATGATTTTTAATATTGTATAAATTATGTATAATCACTTATTTATTCCATATGTATTTCTTTATTCCGTTTAACACAGCACTCCACTATATCTAACATCTAAATGTCCCTTTTTCCATTTAACCCTCAATAACACTCACCCCTTTTAATGGAGAACCACATTTACATCACCTCACACCACCGTTATTTCCCCCCCGATATTCACTTCACATAAGATAGTTTCCCTGCTGATTAAATATCATATACCTTCATCATGTGGTAATACCACCATTCACTGTTGGACACAATTTAATAAACAAACCTTCACTTTGTATAAATTCTTTATTTATGATCAAACGGTATAACCACAATTCAGATACAATTTGATTTTATTTATATTCTAATATTTATTATTTTACAATCTTGAAACTAATGTATCAAATATGCAACTTTCAACACTGCTGAAGGATATAATTACATGATGGATAGTATAGGGAGACCGCAGCTTTATACCTTCTTCAGACACCTTTTGAACAACTTACAGCTGGACATCAATTAAACTCCACCTGGGAATTAGCATTTGAGAGACTATATATCCTTCAACCTTTCAGCACCTGGATCTTACACTTGAGAAAGGGCTCCCCGCCCGAAACGCGTAGTGGATCCAGGCTAATCACTTCACCCCTGCTTTCTCCTGCTCCTGTTGGTCACCGTCACCGTGTACACCGCCAGCGCCTCCCGGGTAATAGACGCTGCCTCCGGACTCTCACCAGCAGCCAAGGAGTATATGTAGAGGGAAGTGAACTATATTTATTATTCATCTTTTGTTTTATTTGTTTTAGTGGTCAACCTTGTTTTTTGTATATGTAATTAAAGCCTTTTTTCTTTTGATTCAAGGCCTCTATGGACGGACCTCCTCAATAGTTTAATATAGCTGCGGTCTCCCATAGCCCCCTTATCCCCGCTGCGGGACCCACTTGACATTTGCATTATCCCCTTTGTGGACATTTGTACTTCTGTCATATATGTCAATTAGATCTTGCCTCCGTTAAAGGTCTCTTTTCATGATGTTTCTTTATGCTGCGGTTATCATTTGAGCCCATTCCACAGCTAGGTTTATCCGTATATCGGTTGGTTTGCTTTCATTTCTCCATTATTGTTCCTTGGTCTATGTTAAGTTTCCAGAGAATTGTTAATTGTTACATCACCCTCTCTATCAACCAGCTCCTATTTGTACATTATTTTGCTCCCATTTCCCCCGCTGTATCCCACAATTTTATTGTGTTGCAGGTCCAAGATTTAAGCAAATTTCATTATTTATTCATTTACTTATTTAACATCCCTTTCTTTTAGACACCAGCGCCATTACCTACCCTTTATTTTACTACTCTCCTGCAGACTGTTAGATGATCCCCGCCAAGAAAAGGAGCTATGAAACGCTTCTCCAAAGCTGATGGCAGGGCAAAGAGCAGCCTAAAGTGTTCACTTGCTGCCGCGGTATCCGGCTCCACAGCTCCTGTCCAGTACTCAGCCTCCTTCACGTCTCTCCTCCTTTGCAAGGGAAGGCCAAGCACTGTGATCAGCCTACGCCCGACAGTCACCCACACCGGCAGGGCCTCCCACCATCTTCCCTGCTTGTGGCTGCAGCAGGTAAAGGGGCTGCTGAGTGTCACGCAGTCTCCCAAGCGCATGGCTAGGCCTCAACTAATGGACCTGACTCCGGGGTACTATTAGCGCTCCCGACGACTATCCAAACGCCTGGGGGGCATCAGCAAGGTCTCCAATACCCTCCTCTCAACAGCAGTGTTTAGAGTAGTAACCCTGCCGATGGATAAGGATTTTAAGATCGTCCGCCAGGAGCTTCAATACCCACTGGAATTCCGTGTTATAAGTTTTTATATATTTAGCATCCTTATATTTATATCACAGCATTCAGTCACTTTATTGAGTATATATTATTGCACTTAGTCACTTTATTAAGTTTTACCTCATCTAGAGGTACTATGCGCCCAATTAGTGTATTTTCATTTTTTCTGTCCTTATATGTTTTGGTATATAGTGTGGATTATACCATCACTTAGGTAGGCTGCAATTTTTATTGTTAAGTTTGAGTGCCAAGTTAATGTATTCCCCCTTTTCACCTTGTTATTCTAGTCACATAATAACAATAATAATAATAATAATAATAATAATAACAATAATAATAATGACTGAAACACAACCACTGTGAACAGGTCACAAATATGTGGACTCCAGAAGATTAGGAAATCCTTGGTAGCCAGTAAAGAAGATTGCAATAGTCAATGTGGGATATTATCAAGAAATGGATGATGATTTTTTTGGTGGCATTTGCAGTGGGGAAAGGTCTGATTCACACATTATTACAGAGGTGGAAGCGGATTCAGATTAGAGGGGTGAACTATTAGCCAAATAAAAGAAGGCATGGACATTTGAAGTTTGGTTGCCAACATAGTTCAAGAGTGGTTAAACTTCTAAAGGATTCACCAGGATTCACCAGGATCGAGAAAACATCACCTTTTTGTGATTGACCGTGTGCTGCAATTACAGTTTTGATGTGGATTCTCAGGATCCAGACTTCTATATTGATAGTCACTTTGTCATGTTTATGACTGTGGGGCAGGTACACGTGCTAGTGGAAGGGGCAACTGTAAAGTAGAGTTGTACCCTACACACGCCGCTTTATCCAGACTTCTGATACATTTACATTTTAAGTGAGGACAGAACTCTTAAGGTAGTGATTAGATCTTTAAAGGCCGTGTGCTTGGAGTAACCTCACTTCGCTCACACAGAAGGCTGAAAACAGCAGAGATCCGGTATTGAAGCAGAAGTCTGGTTTCTGTCCATCGTTACTGGTAATGATCCAAACAATTCAGCTGGAAAATTGTGGATCTTGGCATTAAATTTGCACCGTGGGATGCAAATTCCGGCCACTGTTCACTGGAATTATTATAGAAAGTGCAGAAGATGTTGTTGCAGAGTAGAGTATTTCTCTGATCGGTGAGGGGAGCGGTCTTGTAATGTCAGCACTGCGCAGACGGTCTATACTGTGCAGACGCAACCTTGTTCATACCACTTAGGACATATATTTCTTAGTTTCCTTCAGAGAAATGTCAGAGATACCCAGATACATATAGAGAACAATACAATTTAATGCTTGTTTTTAAATTTTCTGTGTTGATGTTTACTGTTATAACAAATAGCAAATTTTTCATTGTGTAGTGATGAGAAAGGACAAGTTGTATTGTATACTATGGGGGTCTATTTACTTACCTGCCTCATTCCCTGTGAACGAAGCTGCATTTGCTTATCTTCTTAGTGAGCCTGGCAGCTTTGTTCACATTATGATCTGCCGCTTCCTCGCAGTACTTCTCATTCATGCGATGCATGAATGAAGTACTGCACATGTGCAGTAACTCTTATTCGGTACTTTGAAAATTTCAAGTCCCGACATGAGAAACACTGCATATGCGCAGTGCTTCTCTTTTGGCACTTTTAAATTTTCAAGTTCTGACAGGAGAAACACTGCGCATGCACAGTGTATTCATGCCGTGACCGGACAGCTGCAGTCTGACAGGTCGCCCGGACAGGTGAGTTTAAAGTATTTACTTATTTTTTTAATAGATTTTTTTAACTTTTTTTTTTTTTAACTCAGGCAATATTGCTATGTATTCCGGCGATGTCCCCGTACATACCCCCCTTTTCCTCCCCTAATAACAGCTATTACGGGGGAGGAAGAGAGGGGTATATGGGGACATCGCAGGAACACTTACCCCTAATGACAGCTTTAGCTGGTGTTAGTCTGACGCCGGGAGCGGAGTGTAAAACTCCGCTCCGGCATTTTGTAAATATGATACACTTCGCTATAATGTGATAGGGCTAGTTTTGAAGTGAAAACTGGCCCTATCGCATTAAAATGATCTTTGTAAATAGACCCCTATGTCTGCATCTCTCATCCTTCTGAATACTGACCAATACCTATTTCTCTTCTTTTCCCTCTTGTATTGGAAAGTGTTTCATTTGCAGGGGTTCTGATGATGACATTTCATTTGGTAAAATGTGACTAGATATTGGTTGTGGTCTGCCGGACATCTTTAGTTACTGGAGTTAAAATAAATTGCTTATAGTTTAGTTTAAATAACTCGTTGCTAATGAAATGCACTGCTGTGTCAAATTGTGATCTGCTTTATCACACATGTTCTGCTTATATCAATGCAGGTCTACAAATCGATTTGCATAGCTCTCTATAAACAGTGTACTCTGGCATTATCACCAGACTCAAGCAATAGGTACAAGTGTATTTAATATATTTGCCAGCTGAGAAGTGTCCCTAGTCATTCCATCATCCAGTTCAGTCTGTCACCTGTTACCAACTTCTGTCATCCCCTAACCTACGGCGCCGGGCAGAACGTAATCAATTTTTCAGGGAGCCATGGATTGGGCGTCCGTAACAACAGCGTAGTTACGGAAGGTAGGCGGGGAGGCGGTAGGGAAATTAGGAGGGGAGGGCTGGATTAGGGCCTTACGATCCTGTGGTCGGCGTAATTACCCACTGTTACGCCGGCTGAAATTAAGGTAGCCAGCCACAGGGGGAGTGTCGGGGGGAGTGCACCAGAGCTATGCTGGATGTACTTACGGACAGTGGCCCAGCATAGCTCTGGATCAGGCCCCTTGTTCTTACTATTACCCCTCATCCAGTTCCAATTGTCACCACTCATTCTGCCATCCAGTTCAAACTGTCACCCACTTCCAACAGTCACCCCTCATTCAGTTCCAACCGTCACCCCTCATCCAGTTCCAACAGTCACCCCTCATCCAGTTCCAACAGTTACCACTCATTTATTTTCAAAAGTCATGCCCCATGCAGTTCCAAATGTCAGTACTTATTCCACTTCCAACTTTCAGCAATCATCTAGCTACAACTGCCAGTCCTGCATCACACCCCAATTCTGTCACTTCTCATCCTGTTTCAACTGTCACCCTATATCCAGTTCTAACTGACTCCTGTCATTCATTCATAGGAGACAAAGACAATATTCAATAACCAGAAAAACCTTGCGATTTAACATATCTGATTAAGGTTTCCTTCGTTGACACAAAATCTGAGACTTTTAAAACTTTACCACCAGACTCCAAAACGCAATGAAATTATGACATTAAAGCTGGAGACTTAATGGACATTTAGACTTTCCAAACAGGAAGTGGAAAAAATGGCACCTATTCTAGTTTTGTAATATTTCCTTATTTTTCTATAAAATTTGTCATTTAACACCAAGAGACAATTCTCTATGAATGGGTGAAAATGTCATATTAATGTCTAAAACACTTCTAGAGATATAGCCCCTCAAATACCATGCCCCCCTCCGACAGATAGTTAATGGTGGAATTATTACAGTCAACCATAACTGCGCCACAACTGCGCCCTTTGTATTGTTACTGTAAAAAAAAAAGACTAACAAAAAAACTACTTTTATTTCTAGCTTACTCAAATTTTAACCTTGAATATTATGTTTTTAAGTACTGTAAGTTCAGAGCCGCCATCAAGGAGAGACCACTCCTATTGTCCCAGAGCTGATACTTGCTGCTGAGAGCTATTCATTAGCGGGGCAATGTGCAGAAAAGAACTTCCCTGCGCATCACCACGGTGTTAACGCAGGTCCGCAATGGCCACTCCCTATGTGCAATCACTGATGATGTCACATGGGGAAGGGGCCTCGTCGAAGTGTCCTGGGCCCCACAATTTCTGATGATGGCCCTGTATAAGTTGCTTAGTCAAAACTACTGAGAAGCCTATCTAGTGATGGGTAAAATATCCCCCAATACCTCTTGCTTTATTGTCAGATATGTTTGGTACAACTTGTAATACTTGTTTATCTTATAATAAAATGCCTTAAATGTCTCTTATTACAGATCAGTGTTTTACTATTTACTTAAAGTAAGTGTTATGTACTCAAAAATTTAAATATTCATGAATATTGGCTGCAGAGAGCAGATAGGGTAAAATACTGACCACAACAGAAGGACAAACACATGGCATTTGCTGCTTGGACCATGTGGGTACCATAAGAACTTTGTAATTACTGTAGAAACTAGTATCAAGCAGTTACGTAGAGACAATCCATGAACACCGAATAATTTACTGTATGCATACAATAGTTGTCAGATGAATGCCACATCACAGGTATTCATCATTCAATGATGTTCTGGCCAGCACAAATGGGGACTCACCATGGGCCGGATCCACAGCAATGTGCCTCTTGCAAAATACATCTGTTATTTGCCCATAATAGCTACTACGCATTTAAGACCACATATACGCAATCTACATAACAAAAGATACATAGATTATGTAAAATAGTTACTATTCTTGCGTAGTAGCTATTATGGGCAAATGATAGACGTATTTTGCAAGCCGTACGTTGTTGTGGATCCGACCCCATGTGGTTTTTGCAATGCCACAATTTACACTACCATGTAAATTGAGCCTGTTTGAGAGGTTGCATCTATGTTCCACAATTCTTTACCATTTTTGTCATATTTAATCATAATTCTTCTCTTTACTATATGAAATTGTAAGGACCAGATCTGAATTAATAGGGACTTGCAAGTAGATCTCGCTATAGAATCGCCTTGTGATCCTAAATTGCATAAGTGCGAGGGGAGAACACTCCACCCACTTACTGCTTTGCATCCTTCCTTTATTCACAGTGCTTAAATTGAGGCTTGTACGTAAGGGCTTGCGTACCATATGGACATGCTTTAAGCATGCTTACCTGTCCCGTTCCTCCGTCTGACAAACTTTGAGCATGGACAACTAGATCTGAGGATCCAGATCTATGCCAGGAGTTCGTAGCGTGTGCACATTAACATTGACGCCATTTTCATGTGATAAACAGACTCATATACTAATATGAGTCTTCTTAATACGATCAAACAAAATGCAATATAAATATACTCTGCATTTTTAGTGTAGAGGCCCTAGTAAGGGTGAAAAACCTCAGTGAATGTGTTTACCAATAAGGATCAGAGTTTGGTTCACCTTTAGGGTGGAGAAACAATAAGAAACATGGAATTTGAACCACATTGCTCATCTACCTTACATGATATTCTTTTTAAAATTTAGACTGCCTATAATTATCTCAAGCTTGTTTAAATGTTTCTGTATTAGCCTCTACCACTGCTTATAGGAGGCTATGCAACTACTCTTATTAACTACCCTTTCAGTGAATTTATGTTCACTATCACAAAATACTACACTCCAGAGCATGCCTTTGTGCTGTAAAACTTCTCTACCATATTAAGAATGTTTTCTTCTGTACTTTAAAAAATCTCCTTAATATAGGGATGCCATGTCTCCTTCTCTGCTTCAAACTATACATGTTAGAGCCTCTATTCATAAGGGTACATTTGTGATGCGGGTCATGCATTATTTTAGTTACCCATGTTTAAAGAATGTATGCCCTTATGGGCTGGTGGCCTGTACAACTGAATAAAGTATTCTTAGTGAGTCTGTAGCAATGACATTTAAAATGTCTTTCTCATTGTTTTATTACATTGCTTAACTGTCTAAATGAATGAATATGGGAATTTTATTGGAATTATTTCCAATGCTCTTTGCCATTCTTTTAGTCTATCTACATCCATGGTGTATCTAATCTATTACATATATTTATCATCTAATAAATCATACCTTACCCTCAATATTCATAAAGATATGAAAATGCACTGGTCCAAGAACAGATCCACAATGTACTATTCTGGTAACTTTCCATCCTAAGAATCTTTCTATATACTTTAATGCTCTTTGATCTATCTGGCAATAATGGGACGAACTCAGAACTAATAAAGTCAGGGGACTTATGCCAGTCATTTGCATAAATCCCCTGACAAGTAAAAAATGTGCATGTGAGCACCAGATGTTACACAAGGGTGCCTTCTAACGTACAGAACTCAGAATGTTAGAAGTTCTGATGAGGGGACCGACCCTTCACTTATACATGCTGTATCATTGCGAGTCCCTGCTGCGATGTTACAGATTGCGAAATAGGGACAGCCGAATCTGTCTTTTCGACTGTCCCTATTTCAAATGTGTAACACCGCAGAATTTTTTTTATGAATGGTTGAGTGGCTGCCGCCTGACCAGCCCACCTGAGAGGTGAGTAACCCTCTCCGGGGACTTAGGGTTAGGCTGCGGGAGGGGGGACTTAGGGTTAGGCTGCAGGTTCTATGTACAGCTGCATATTGATTTTATCCACGCTATGATTTGTATGCTTTTATGGAGTTTAGCACAACAAATCTTACATTTCCATTGGTGTTTGACTACAAGATAATATTGAACATATGATATAGTCAATTCCTGGAACTACTTACATTCCTTCAATTTGGTTATAATTTAACAATATAAGCATATAAATATCAGGACACAAAGCAAATGTATCTTTCCCCAAAATGTAAACGTAGTTTTTTTTTTATTTAATGCCTATCATTCATGACAACATACTGCTTTTATATATAAAAAACAGAGATGGTCGCATAAGGCACAGCGCAGACACATGCAGAGTCCACATACCATCTATACAATTGTGAATTATAATAATCAACCAAAACTATTGTACACAATACACCTAATCTCAGTTCTTGCAATGAAGAAAAGATTTATTAAATAAGATCCATGTACACCTGCCCGCCCTATATGACAGGTAAAAGCGGGCGTAAACACAGGACAAAAAAATAAGACAAGTCCATAAATTAAACAAAAAAAATTACAAAAAAATCAGCTAGTTGACTCCTCCATTCATCATGTTCCATGAAAGGTAACTGAGTAGTAGAGAAAATCAATCAAAGTGGCCTTTCCTCATCAAATCTGGAACAAGTCTGACCCGTGAAATTAAGCCTCTTTGTGCTTATAAATAGTCTGAGTAGCAAAGAAACAGCTCACTTTTAGTTCGGGTTCAGCTATAAGCATTTCTTGAAATAATCAACTGCAGAATCCTATGTGGTGACACCAGACAGGCCATGACCATCAAATAGATGTAGATAGGTTGTCCTGGGTTATTTGGGAAAGGAATGCACCCAGGCTCCTGTGCTGGACATCTGCAGTTGGTGACACAGGTGGAGATCAGCAAATAGAGTATGCTACAAGTACTCCAACTCCAAAGCATGTTGTAAGGCCTCCAGGTCAGCATGGCAGGAGATTCGCCAAAATGGCATATTGTGCTGTCAGGAAGGGAAAATGTGTCAGGAATCAGTCATCAAATGATGAGAAAACATGTTCTTTTACAAAGACAAGAGGAGGGATAATTTTAGTATATTTTTCTAATGCCTTATAGTGTATTGTTAAGTATCACAATGAACGCATTAACTAAAAAGAATTTACAGATAGAACGGTATAGTCTGTTACTGATTAATGGCAGTGTTGCTGGGTCATTTCCTTTTCCTTTGTTTCTGTTGCTAGCAGATTACCCCTGACTTTCATGCACCTGTCTGCACTAACCTAAAAATTGTAATTATAAAAATGGTTCTAAAGCAGCTATTCTCAACCTTTTTTTGGGGAGTACCAATTACCCACTATGGATTCATGTCAAGTACCACTTTGCATATCATGTAGACACATACCCCCCGACCAATGTATATATTTTAAGGCTTTTATTGTTGTTTACATATTTTTGCAGTGATTTTAAGGTGCATTTTCTACATATGGCATTTAGCCCCCAAGATATTTTATTAATTATGTCCTGTCTGGTCATTTGGTATTGTTCCTCCAAACAACTGTGCCCAGGTGCTCTAAATACCACCTGACAGTGGTCCATGCACCACCAGTGGTACTAGTACCACTGGTTGAGAGCCCATGTTCTAAAGAATTCACTTGCAAAAGAAAATTATATATAGCATCTCTTTAATTACATGCCATGCTCTTATGAAGTGCATTATAAGTAAGAGTGATATTTACAAAAGTGACGTGCTTGGACTAAGGGACAGATTTACTACATTGCGGAAAAGAAAAAAATTGAGATGTTGCCCATAGCAACCAATCAGATTGTAGCTGACATTCTCTAGTATGCAATAGGAAAGTGAGAGCTGGCATCATCTCCACTTTTACTTTTCCGCAGTTTAGTAAATGTAACCCTTAACGTCCTCAAAAATGGAGAACTAATGAAAATTTTTTATAATTATAAGATTCCACCAATATGGCAACCTTGGCTAAACAATAAATTTGTCACACCTATTATTGAATGTTATAGTGAAGAACTAAGTATATTTTGTGGCAATAACTTGAGTTATACAGAACCTGCATTTTCTCTTGAGTCAGCAATATAGCTGGTTGCATCTTACTTATAAAATAATAAACAGGGTCCAGGGGTTCAATAAAACCAAACAGACCCCAGCCAGAAAGAGAACTCAACTTTGATGAAGCTCAGAAATGCAGAAAACCAATGTGTTATGATATGTGTGGGGAGCCATAACAGAATATATGAGCTTGGTTTTACCATTCCATGGGGAACAGACATAATATTTGCAGCAACACTGATTTTTTTTTTGTGCTTCTTAATATTGTTTTGGTTTTTGTTGTGGGGAATGAAGGGGATGTGTAGGGTTTTGCTACACAGTGTAAGTACCAGTCCTTTTCTGTGAATAGCCTTGTAGGAAACAGTGTTATGAGGTAACAACAGAAAGAAATTAAGAGGGATTTGTTGGAGGAAATTGCTCAGGATAATACACTTCTGGAGCTGACACTTTTTTTTTCAAAGAAACAAAGGAACCAAATAATTATGTTTTAATGGAAGTAAGGAAGAATGAAAGTTTATCACTATACAATCATGTGCCAGTAAATTACCTTTTTTGCTGCTTGTTCTTCTTCCACACCATCTCCAATGACAACATATACTGCTTTTCTCCCGAATCTCTGCATTATCCTCTCAAAGCAGCACTCCTTACCTGGGAAAACAGACATTTCAGCATTATGGATCTACATAAATACTATTTCCAACTGCCAGGAACCTGACAATCTGGCAAATGGAGATGGCATGTAATAGAAGCTCACATAAGTAAACAAAGACAAAGATCAGAGAAGTGCCCAAATCACATTTTTTCGTTACATGTTTTTCTCTATTACATGATAGAAGCTCACGTAAGTAAACCCAGACAAAGATCAGAGAAGTGTCCAAGTCACATTTTTTCGTTACAAGTTTTCCCTATTGGCATCACATTTTAGATGTAACATATCTTTATCTGTCACATGTTGGGTAGCTTAAAGTAAAGGATACAATACAATACAATCTGTACCTGTCTTTGTTGCACTATAAATATTTTCAACTGGAAAGACGGCACCCAGTCCATACAGCAGGACTTTGGCAATGGCCGGTATGAGCTGGGTAGTGGTGACTAACACATTCACACAGTTTGGCCTAAAATGGAAACAATATAGCTGAAATTAATTCAAAGTATGATATCATAGAATGTAAAGAGGACAAGTCTTTGGACAGAATAGGAATGTAATTATGGTTATAAAACAGATCTAGGAAACTCATGGCTCTGATATGCTGGATCTTGTATTTCTATAACAGCAAGAGAGACGCAGATGTCTATCCTACATTATTATATGAAAAAATGCTGTGATGTAAAACATTTATCAATCCTGCTTACCTGGAATGTATGAGATTCAAGGCCTTCAAAGCATGTGTGAGCCACAGATCAGTCAGGGCCTCCATTTCTGCCCGTAGCTGAAGCCATGTTTCTCTCTTGGGGGCACCTATTAAACCTAAGATGACAGAAAACTGATATTTAAAAAAAAACAAAAAAAAAACAAGAATTGCCATAATACAATCAAATGAAAACCTTATTCAATAAATTTGTAAAAAAACCCAAACCCTATAATTAGATTAAAAAAATATTTTATATAAACATAATGATTATACAAAATCACATGGTGCTACCAAGAGTATTCCAAGCACACTTCTGTCATAGATTTATACAGAGAAATAGAAACTATTCTATCAAAGAATATTACATATCAACATGATCTCAATTCAGGGCATCCTGGTCTAATCTTATATTTTGCAGATGGTAATGTCTAATAATGACAGACCTAAAACTTCCAAAGAAGCAACAATAATGCCTTTGACATTTAAACCCTGCTTTTAATTTGTACTAGAGACATATGAAATAAAATCTACATGGGTTTGCAATAAAAGTGCAATGAAAATACATGGAACCAATTAAATACAATAATGACATTGTACATACTACTGGAGTTTTTAGAGATTTGGGAAAGTATTTATTGTGTTGGCAAAAGCAATTAAACACATTAAAACTGCAGCTGATTGCTCCCTAGCATAAATAATATCAGTCTTTTTTTCAATTCCAGTCCATACGCAATATCCAGCAGTGATATAGAATATCAATGAAGAGTCAGCAATAACATAGCTCAAAATCAACAGTTCAATAGTATTCAGTATATATTACAAATGTGGTTCTGCTGGACTTGAAACACTAATATTATGAACCGTGCATTTTATGACCAATTGACAATAGTATACTTTATTATCATGTAATTTTAAATGAACATACTGGAAAATAACTATATGCATATATATATATATATATATATATATATATATACACACACACACAATGCATTCTGAATCAATATAGAAATTAGATATTGCTCATGCCTATTACCATTCACCCATCTGGTGATACGTATTCATTTATTACAAATACCTAAACAGCCTCAAAAACAAGATTGAATTAAAACACAAAACATCATTTAGCTTTGAACTTAGGACTGGCTGTTAATACAGGTGTATACAGATAGGCTCCAAAGAGTCACTGGTGGGGTTGATATTAGGTTATTGATTAAAATGTGAAAAATACCAATGGTAAAATACGCTGTCAATTTCTGAATTGCACCCACCTCCAACATTGTTTTTGTAGGTGCTGTACATCTCCTTAACTCTTCGATAGCGAAACGCTAATTTTCTCATCCAGTCAACTCCCCCATGGACCCCTGATCCCAGACAGAGATTTGCTCCAGCAGCTGAACTGTGGAAACCATCTGCGGAAAAGTTATATGTGCTGTGGAGAGAAAATCGGGGAGAGTGTTAGAGCAATTAAAATCCAGACATAGGGAAGCCACATTCTCTGAACTCCAGCTACAGATATACCAAGAGACTAACAATCCTGGTATCACACCTTACTTCACTCATTCCGGGAGGTGTGTGACAATTTTCCTGGCTATTAGCAGATGTATAGGTAGTGAACAAGGAAATGAAATGTCCTGTGTAAATGAGAGTCATATATTATAATAAAAACAGGTCTATTACACAGGTGTCATTCATTAATTATGCCATGTATATCGTAACTTTCATGTTGTGGACTAGCATGTCTAGAGCAGACCTACATCTAAGGTTATGTCAGCATGGAACTCTAAGAGAAAAGCATTTCAACTAGTGGGCAACAGTAGCAAATACAACATGTTGCAGGGCCAAAAAAACATTATTCAAACTGCAAAAAGATGAGGAACAGTTGGTCCTTTAATTGCAAAACTCAACCAAAGCTTCAACAAAAGTCATCAGCAGGTGTCTGACAAGTGATATACCGTAGCATCAACTTATCAACAGAAAGTTAGAATAACTTTGGGGCACAGTAAACTGACCCCTCCCATTGACACAGAGACATCCATACAATATGCCTTTCAATGAAACTAACACCTATAATAACCAAATATGTATGAAAACAAGACAGTGAGCTGAGTGAAGTTAAATGCCAGGCTGGGACCTGCCCATTTCCTTGATAAGACAGGGGGGTATTTTTTTATCCACTGGCATGGAATAGAGGGGAGAAGGGTAGGGGGATTGTTTGATTTGATTAGGGAATAAAATGACTGACGACTGAGGACCTGACATTTACCCTCTTTGGTTCCCTTGTCTTTCCCTCCTTTTTGGCTCAGATGTTGTTTTTTCTAACTTGTCTTTGTGTTTTTATTTGTGTCAAGTTATTGCCTGATGAGTTTGGGGTAGGGCCATGCAATTTCAATAATTCTGTTTTAATAAATATCTAAAAAGAGTTTCCAAGTTTAAAATATGTCATGCTTTTTTAGGGAACCTCTAGAAAATGAAAAGGATTTTATAAAAGCCACATCTTGGAGTAATAATTGTAAAGGATTTGGGGTGCAACTGCTGGAGAGAGAGTAACAAAGATGTGTATTCTTGGACAATACCAAAAGCATACATACAACATGTAGTTAGAGAGAGGCTCGGTTATCTCACCTCAAATCTTGCCCATTGTCATCAGAAGAAACATCATCTATGTGTATCTGGTCACATTCCTACAAATAGGTCAAATAAAAAGATATATATTAGCTCTATTAATGTAAAGCTTTCCTACATAGATATAAAAAAAAGAAAGTTACATGTTCACACATTTGTAAAAACTTCTATGTCAACATAAACAGAATAATAATAATAAATTGCACACTTCAGAGCTGATCAGGATTTATTGAGTCCAAAATGTATTGTAAAACATTCAAAAGGGTAAACTTATCTTCATGAAAATTGTTCATTTTGTCATATCTGGGCAATGAACATATATTAGCCACATAGGATAGTTCTAACAGTATTCATGAACAAGTCATATGCTTATATTTTAGTTCAGCTAATGACGCCTTTCAAAAAAAAAATTTAAAACGTTTTTATAGAAATAGATGGAAAACAACAGATAGTGTTACAGTTTGGCAACATGTATATTTATGTACCTAGTAAAATGGATGCAGAGTATAATGACATATCTCAGCTTGTGGTGACTATTTGCCCCTGCTGCCAAGTTGGTCTTTGAAGATTCCAGGGGACTTTAGTCTGTAAATGTTTTTATTTATTAGCAAAAAAGTATGGGCACAAGAAGAAGCAGGTAGACAACCACCAGCTGATGGGAGCATAGCTGTCTTCTTATATTTCTGGCACATGCACCCTTTTCCTGGCTGCATTATGTAAGGGGAAAGGTATGTGTGTGGACAAGCAATCTGCTTTTCTCATTTTCGATTGAATTGTTGAACACACTAACGTGTGACAACACAAGCTATCACATAACTGGGTTAATAGAATACCATGACACTTGGTGAGACGCTACCTCATAGCTTACGACTGGCCCTATCACATTACTAAGTTAAACATAGCGCTGGATGTGGTTGGCCAGAGTAATTTCTCATGTGCTGGGGGAAAGGGAGAGATATCTTGTGGTCCAAGCATATAATGTGCTGAGCAGCTCTTTAGCAAAGATCAACTACATAGACTAACAAACAGAGAAATGTTTTCATATCTTAGCTTCAAATCCAATATAAAATATTCAAGGTATGTAAAGTATAGGCTACTTTTGTCTGTTAAGAAGCATTTCAGAGGCCAAACAGAGGCTATCCATTCATGTCTTTTATTGGATTAAAGATGCCATACAAAGGTAGATTTTGCTTCCTGACATTAACTGTTCAGTACTAGGCGTTAATTTCACACACACACACACAGATAATATTCATCATCTATACCCATTTATCACCAATTCTGGCACCTGGATGTTCCAGACTCGAGAAATCAACCTTGGTTTTATACCCAGGTGTGATTTAATCAGCCTTCTTGACCAGTTTTATAATATATAGGTCTATACTGCATACCTGCTCATTTATATGTGAATCCCCTTTCTTCATTAAGCCACACAGAATGGCAAGCAATAGCTTCATAATATTATGTAGACTATACCATCAATCTTAGTGACATATGTGTACTCTTGGGGGTGGTGTGGAGGTGTTTTACTTGCCAACAAGGGTAATTTCAGGAGACAATAGTGTCTCGGTAGCCAGTAATTAAAATGTTTCTGTGAATTGGCAGAAAGAGCCCAGAGCACAGCTTTCCATGCAGGTAGTGTCTGCTGTGCAATACAAAAAGTAGCTTCCAAATGTTTATTTTGTGGACAGGAATAGTGTTTGTTTTGTTTGTTTATTTTTTTCTAGTCATGTAAATGGAAAGATTTTTTCTTTTTTCTTTATGTTTGAGGACCATGCACAGCACATCCACACTATTATTATATATCATTATTTTTTCAATCTGCGCATTTGTGTGACACAATCTGCTCTATCTAGACTTCTGATACAGGTGGCATTGTGCTCACTAGTGAGCACTCTACGATGTATCGTATAGGTTAGTTCTGAAAGGCGGCCATTTTACGTTTGCAGGAGATGGAAAATTTAAGGCAGGGTATTGGTCTCAGACCAGGAGAGTGCTTTGCAGTGTGTTCACTCGGATTTCTGAACACTGCAAAATCGCATGTTTGGATCGAGTCCCATGACACTCCCTGGACACTAGGGCAACAAACATTAAGACACTGTTATTTGATATCTTATTTTTGTGTTGTCAAACCAGAGCATTCCCATTCCTCAGACTAGTATTATTACTACCCATTCATCTGTTGTTTACATTTCATGAAAAAAATTGTTACTTGTAAAATATGTCAGAACATTTTGACCAGCAGGTGGCACTGTTTCATTGTGTGCACATCAGAACATTTACCAAAATAAAATAACAACAAAATTACTTTTAGCTTGGGTGGTAGTGGTCTAGTTAAGTTACAGCAATTGTAATCTATGTAGTTGTAAATATAACAATGTACAACAAAATTCATTTGTTGTACATTGTTTTGAACGAAATCTGATTCTCTTCATACTGCAGGTTCCTATCATCTAACATGGTGACTGGGAACCTGACTAATTTAATAAAATGAATGCATGGGTCATCATTGATTTACCCTGCTCACAGCTGTTTGTTTAAAGAATGTTAACTCCCTGCTGGTCAGGTCTTCATCGCAATTACATTAATGTGGATAAATGTAGCTAGGATTAACTCCCCCTGTGCTGGCAGAACCTCTGTTTTATGCTGTATTGTACTATAATGGCAGAATGTAATGATCTCCATCCAAATACAAAAAGCTTTTAGCAAGAAAAAAGAAAATACACACTCTTTACAAGTAAATTTTTTCCATAAATAATAAAAAAATACAATAAAACATTAGCGCATATATATTATAT
>WWET01002424.1:66782-88239 GCA_011038615.1 Limnodynastes dumerilii
CTAGCTGGTAAGATTTTGGGTTGTATGTTGGCAAAGTAAGAAAGACCTTAAATACTTTAACAAGAGGAAAAATCATAATGATGTAAAGTAATGTGATGAAATCACAAGTGCCAAAAAGTCACATATAAGCCTATTTGGCCACATATGAGCTAACATTTTGACGACAATTACAGTTTTTAATTTGTTTAAAAATAGGTGATGCACAGTGAAAGACTATTATCAAAGTTCCCCAAGATAATACAATTTCTTGTAACACAAAGACCACAAAAAAACTCACAGAGAAATCCCCAAAGCATGTTAAACGAAATAATGGAATGTATCACAAAAACAATGAGGTTTTATTATTTTGTTTTCATGCATAAAACATAATACTGTCCAACACCAACAAGACTTCCTGGAAACAGTCCAAAAGCAAACAACATAAATACATAAACAGACAACTGGGCTGAAACAAAACAATTTGATTGGTGTGTGTTCTGCTCAGAAAACATTGCCAGGAATTGGCTTGTAATTTGGCGTTCGCATGATCAGATGTCCAGTGACTTAGAAGAGATGTTTCTAGAGACTTTTATCTGGAATTCATTATCAAGAAATTGTGGAACTAAAAATATATTACAGTTAAGTTTTGGGTGGTTATATACAAAAATAAAGTTTTCTGAAGCAATAGCACTTGATTGCATTTTTTTGTGGCTGTTTTCATGTGTTTTTAGAAAATTAACTCTGCATAAATTGTTCCTGAAAATCTCAAAGACTTAAATCTATGAGGACTACAATTATTCATTGGAAAGACATAGGAACACTGCACAATAACTTCAGATCTATGAACCGGTAATGTTGCCTCAAACTGCCTAAACAAGAGTATCTCTACAGTACACGTTTAATTTTTTTTAAAACAATTAAAACAAGGTTTTTGTATAATTAATGGCAACATTAAGGTAAACATTGTGAAAGGTTAAGCAACAAAGCAACTAATGGAATAATGACTAAGAATTAGCGATTACAAAGCACAAGGGAATTTTGGTTAAAAAAAAGTCAACTTGTTCTCATATTTATATTGTATCTAGCATGGGCGTTTTAAGAAGTGAGTGGGCCCGTGTGTAGGATTTGCACATGGCCCCCCCACCCCCTTACCTGAGAACGGACTGTCCAGATTAGCGACCCGAAAGGGAGCGGGGCTTAACACCGCTATAAGCCCCGCCCCTTTTGCCCCGCTAATTGGGACAGTCCCACCGCAGGGGAAGGGGGGCTAATTTGGCATCTATTTCTTCCCTCCGGATGATATTAGAGGGGAAAAATAGATGCTGAATGGCCTCCTTCCCCTGCCAACCCTGGGTGCAGGATGCATGCCACAGGGCCCCCTGTTCTGAGGGGCCTGTGTGCATTGCACACCCTGCACCCATTATAGATACGCCTATGGTATCTAGCAATACCGATCAAGGATACAGGGCCAGATTTACTAAGCTGCAGTTTTGAAAAAGTGGAGATGTTGCTCATAGCAACCAATCAAATTCTAGTAGACATTCTCTAGTATGTAATAGGAAAATGAGAGCTAGAATCTGCTTGTGGGCAGGACCCTCCTACCATCTAATGATTGTTAAAATTGTAGAGTGACATAATATGTTGGTGCTATTAAAAAAAAAACCCTGTTAATATGCAAAATAAAGGGAGAGAGGTGTCATTTACACTAGTCCTAGAAAAAAAAACTTGTTGGCTTGATAGTGTTTATTCAGTAAGAGGGAATGACCATCCATTAGCATTTTCCATTAGTTGTGCTAAGCATGGGTATGAATGAGATGATCTGCCAACAGTTTGGTCATCTACATCAGGGGTTCATAACCATGGTTTTCAGGTTCCACTTGCAGTGCATGTTTTCCAGGTCTCATTGCCGGAGCACAGGTATGCTCTTTACTGACTGACATATGAGAAAAGATTCAGGTAGTACCCATTATATCACTTGTGATAGTGAGGAGTCCTGGAAAACACGCACTGGTACTTAAGGACCATAGTGGTACTTGAGGACCGTAGTTGAGAACCTCTAATTTACATGATAATTATGGTGATCAGATTAAAATATATTCTGCCTCCCCCCTATTGCTATTACAAGAAAAATCCTGAGCTACAGCTATTCCAAACAATGGCCCAGATCCTGACCAACCACCGACAGGGGAATTATGCAATGCCTCGTGCGTAATTCCCGTCAGCTATGATGTTCGCATGCACACATCATCAGTACGCTTGCATACCAGCAGGCATACGTAACTATGTTACATATGCCTGCCGGTACAAAAAAGGGGCCAGATAAAGTTTTACGATTGCCAACTCTCCGCCATCTAGGCGGAGATAGGCAAGCTAATTAGTAATCGGGGGGAAGCCCTGTTTAGACTACGTCTGCGGCCGCATATCTAGTCGCAAAGTTGAAGGTAGGAATCTGGACACGTAATTTACTACCCTGAGCGGGGAATGCAGGGGGCGTGCACTCCCCGTTACCCAACCGTACAGAGAGACCCTTGCACGCATGTAATGTGTGCGCGAGTCTGGATCCATCCCAATGTGTTTGATGCTTTCATATTCTACTATTACTGTATTTCCCAAACTCATTTCACTGAGCAAGATTTCCAGGTCTCCCTAAAGAATAAGCGATCTAATGAATACCACCTTTGGATCTTTTAAAATATAACAGTCAGTAGTGAACACACCTGTGCTCCAGTAAGGAAATCTGGAAATCATGCACTGTTAGGAATCCCTGAGGACAAAGGTTGGGAAATACTGTTCTATTGCATCTCTCAGTACTGATTAACACCCCCAAGGAAACACACTGAAGCCTGTATAAAATCTGCTTTCTCTATAAAGGTGCAGAACTGTGATGATAATTAAAGACAAGGAGCAAACAATCTGCAGCAGTATGTATGAGTTACAGAAACATTGCACAATTACATATTTTATTCATTATTCAGACTATAAATAAGTCCACACATAAATATCTTTATTTTAGGAGATCTGTATTTATCCCAGCTGTATATATATTTAGTGACCCTTATGTAACAACCATGCTACTTTTGAGTTCCCTTTTTAATTAATAAATCCTGCGTAATAACTACTGGTATTGGGATCTACAAACCACATTGAGAAAAGATTGTCCTGTAATTAAATTTATACCAAAGGTTGAGACTGGCCATGGGTTAAACTGAGGTGGAAGTTGCCGAGTTTGGCGGTGTAATTACAAAAAAATGAGAAGAATTGTGGTGGAAATGAAAAATACAGGAAGTATGGTTTTCTAGCTGTGTTTGCATAGTGCGGGATAATATGAGGTTAATTGACTGGTGAATCCCTATGTCTGCACAGATGGTCCAGCTAAGACTTTTCACCTGTACAAATCATTAACCTTCATTTGCAAGAAATTAGCTTCAACTCAGCTGTAATTCACTTCTCCCACTCATTCAGTGTTGTGTATGACTCATATATAGCATTATAATTGTGTTTCTGACTAGGGTTGTCAGGTTAGAAAATCTTACGTTACATGGCTGCCTGGGTATAATGTACATTGTGATGAAATTATGCAACACTACATCATGCCTCTCACTTAGTTATAAACACCACAGGTTTTCACATCTTTTCTTGCCAATAAATAATAATAATAAAAAGTTCCTTGACATAGTTTGTAAATATAGTTTTAAGTAAAAGTTAAGCACCCCAGTACAACCAAAAGAAAAATACTAGTAAATGTTCATCAGTGCTACACTTCCATTTTGCAATGCTGCAATCTACCTTCGATATAAAACACATTGCAAATAAATCATGATTAGTTGTCTCTGGCAAGGGGGATATAAACTAAACTCATTCCCAGTACAGCAGATCCAGGTTAGCAGATGGCGAGCACCTACCTCCAAGTCATTAAAGAAGAGATGAGTATCAGCAAGGTTGAAGATCATCTCTTCCATCATCAGACCTATCCTCACTGAAGTGGTGGTGTCCTGGGGAGACAAGCATGAACAAAATGAATCACTAGTGTCAAAAACAAAGTAATATGAGAAAGCACCTGTAGAACCAAAATAGTTCAACCTTAATTGTTTTACTGCTTGTAATTCACCAATGTTTATAAAAGACATAGAAAAATCCATCTAAAAGACAAACAAATGATTCTAGGTATAAATGCTCTAAAATATCATCCATGTATTTTGCATTTAATAATGATTAATAATGGAAAATAAATAATAAAATAAATAACTTGAAAGAGAATTATATAAACTGAGCAGAAACTAGTACAAGAAATTATTTGGAGTATGAATATATTATGGCTAATGTAATAAATATAAAAATATAAACAAATATAAGTTAATCAGTAGCCTTGGATCAAGAGTTTCACATCAGCGACGGCCCAAAAGCTTTGTCAGACAGCAGACAGGGGGCTGGCTGTACTAAATTTGAAGGGGGAAAATGTCCCCTGGCCTTTCCCATTGGTCCGCCTTGGGCTGGGTTCACTCGGTCATCTGTGTTTTCTTTTTTCCCTTGAAAATATGTTATTAGTCCAAGGGTCAGATTCACTAAGTTGAGCAATCAATCAGATTCTAGCTCTCACTTTCCTATTACATAATAGAAAATGTCAGCTAAAATCTGATTGGTTGCTATAAGCAACATCTCCACTTTTCCTTTCCTGCAGCTTAGTAAATCTGGCCCCAAGTCTTATTCCCAAGGGTAAAATGGGCCAACCCTCTCTTGACAGAGTTCTGTTACCTTAACAATAACGGACAATGGCCCAGATCCAGAACAACGTCCGCTAGCATATTTACGCAAGCCGGAGACGTAAAATTGCTATTTTGTATGTATTGCGCATGCGCGTGGCAGATGTTACAATCCGTAACTCTGAATGTACGCAACATCATAGTATCAAGAGCATAAATACGTACGAAGGGGCGTGCCAGCCATACTACACCCGTAATCACGCTTCGGAGGCGGGGTGAAGCATTTAAATCATACAGTATAGGCGTGCTTAGGCGCGTAAGTACGTGCAGCCATTACGGCCGACAGGAGTTATGCTTTGAAAAGTTAAGATAGGGTTTGGAAAGCGTAAAACGGCAAAAGTACGTATAACCGAGGGGAGTGCCTAGTAATTATGATAGCGTAAATACGCTACGCGTTGAAACAGAAAGCGAACATAGGTCTGGATCTACCCCAATGTCACAAAAACAAAGGTCTGAAAATATTGCATTTTCTTCAATTTGCAATAGTGAAGAATAGAAAAAGGTATGCCATTCACATGTATAGAGGGATATGTCCCACATTTATGTATTAAATTCATATGTAGCCAAAAATTGGCTTCTTTAAAGTCTTTTTATTCTGCTTAAACATGTTCAATATAGAAATTTCTTTAAATTTCAACTAATTTGTACCAATAAACAACCTTTATTTCCTAATATTTTATTATTTCAAGAAAACAGACAAGAGAAAAGAGTACAGTGCAATACTAAACAGGTTTATAAAACTAATTTTGTGTGCTATAAGTGACAACTGAAAAATTCTATAATATAACAGATGTGGTCAGTAGTCAGTGCGTGTTTGCAGTATGCTGTGTGTGTGTGTGGGCAAAAAACCAAGCTGTATATCTCTTCAGATAGTTTGTAGTCATGTATCCGATGAGTGGGGTCACCGGAGAATTAGCCCCGTATGTTCCAATCAACCTCTGTGGCAGACTTTGCTGATACACCGAGTATATACTGCACACTAACCTAATTATTACGCATTCTTGGCGGAGTGAACTTTAATTACAGAAGAATGGTTGTGATTTAAGCATATGGATGAGTCACAAAGACTGCGGTGAGGGGCAGAGGGGAAACCATACAGGTTCTAGGAGCAAAGAAAGAAACCTCATTTCTTTACTTTAATTACATTGCATATCCTCTTAGAACAGTAACACAAGTGAGTTCCATCTCTTCACTGATTTCAAAAGCAAAACCACAGGGATTAAAAGTCATATCATGGGCACATTAGGCAGAATTAGGATGGAAGGTAGTGACAGAGAATGGAGCTCATATAAAACATTTTTTTTTTTTGCAGTAACACAATTCTCTTAAAAGGGATAAACATAAAATTGATATGTTATACAGAAGACTGAGCTTCTGTCCTTTACTGTCAAGCTAGCTATGTTATTCACACTGAAAACAGCCATTCCTATAAAATGATATTCTGCTATTCCACATCTGCAAAATAATATGGAACTGTAATCAATTGTAATCAACTAATGATATATTTACTGTATTCTTACTGATACAAGTAATACTAAATAAATAAAACCACATAAATAAATTAGCATTACTACAAGGTGCTATATACCGGAGGTGCATTCTATCAACTTGTAGTTCAATTGAAGCTGGTTGTCCACATCTGACATAAACAGAATATACACACTTGAGACTTGACCAGAAATGAACAGGAACAATAAGAAAAGGCACCAGTTTTTCAGTAGTGACAGCTTGAGTGGCAGAGGAACTGAGAATGACAATTTGGTGCCACTCAGCCTAATTCCGAATTTCTACATTATATTTTACCATGACTGTGTCATTAAATGCTAGTTTGCAATACGAAATGTTGCTCATTTTGTAAAGCATGACTGTTAAAACATGCTGTCATCAGATTTCACTATAAAAGAGATAGATGTGGGAAAGTATCAGACTGCGCTCACAGGCCCCATAGATCCAGAAAGGGCTGAGTGACGAATGGCTACACCCATTTAGCCTGTTGTATTGATGCTTGTCTTTCAGATCAATTGCTAAAATGCAAGTGGGCAACTTTATGTGCTAAGTTCCGGAAATTGGGCAAAGGGTGTGAGCGATATAAGTATTGACATCATGTATGAAAGGCTTCCTAAATGAAAAAAACATTTTTCCTGTAGCTTATTTGAACATTGTGATCAATCATCTAAAGATTCCATATGGGAAGAATAACTCGAATGACCCCCAGCTTTTTAAAATTACTGGGGGTCATTCGAGTTATTCTTCTAGTATAGCAATGAAGTGACAGAAAGACAGAGGCTTGTTTATTCTCTAAGTAAAGGGTAAGATCATTTCTGTAGGACACACTTTTGCACCTTCCCTAACAGTCTGCCAATCAGGTACGGCTTAAATCCAATGTTCAGACTTGCTCGTGATGATAGAGAGGCCAGAGTAGTTCCAGAAAGTATGCGCCCTGTTGTCTGAATTCTCTCCTGTTTACTTATGTTCCAATTACTCTGACATTCAAATAGCAAGGACAATACTGAGATAAGCCCACATCTTGGATATGCTTTTATAACCATTTCAAGTAACTACCCCCTTTTCTTTTCTCATGCCAACTACCTGTTGAGTATGTGAGCAAATAATGACACTGCCACAAGGATGAAGGTATTAATTATGTGTATTTATTAAATCAGACTGCTATTCTGTGGGGTTTATCTTCTGGAAATGTCAGCCAAGGGTTAGAGATGGATTAAGAGACAATTGAGGGCTTTCTGTGTAAAAACCTCCTACTTGTGGTTTTACCTGCACTAATAAAAGTGCTGAAAATCACAGAGAATGTCATGTATTTAATTGCATTTAATTACTTGGGAACTGTCTGACAAAAGGACTGTCTGTCTGGTTGGAACATTCACTTTAAGAACATATGTTTAAAGATAAATAGGTTTATGCATATATTTCATTAGTTTATTAAAAGTTTTAAAAACCGTGTTGAAAAATTATTAAAGTTAGTATATTATAAGGGCTATAAATATATTTATTATGTATAACATTATATCAAAAGCAAAAATCATTAAAAAAATATTATAAAGGAAACTAGATCAAGCCAACATGATGTAATAATTAATACTGTAGGAAATGTGATTTCTATCCGACAAGCAATGACACTGGCTCACACATGTAGACTGTAGGCTGTTCTATGGACTGGCATACCTTTGTCAGGAGTCAGGTAAAAGTTATATAGTATATATGATTTGAGGATGTCACTTGTGACATGATCGCAATGACCTGGGGTCATGATAACAGGACCTGCTAAGCCAGTTGTTTGCGCTGCTCTTATGGTGACAGCTTAATTGCTATTAAGTAAAAACAGAATAAATAGATTTTGTCAAAATTTTTAAATACAGTAAAAGTGTTACTGATTTTACAATGTTTAATATGGCTCTAAACCCAAATCTGTGTTTTTTTAATTTGTGTTATGTATGCAACTTACAAATAAAGATAAAAGAAAATCAGGTGTTTTATCGTTCAACATAAAAGCCCCCATACTCTACAAAGGTTTTACCCATCATACTTCATGCTATTGAATAGAGGGTAAAGGAGCTCAGGGTGGTCGAAGCACTGTGAAATACAAATGTGTATTTTGTAGTGAGGCCAGAACACAGATTTTAAATCTATGTAATATGTTCGCAGACTACAGGGGTGGTTCACTCACTGACCAGCTGTAAATTCTTACCATTAATTCAGTGTGGATGTTATAACTTATAACTACACCAAATTCTACAAAGCAGCCAGCACAGGGAGGCCATAGATAACATTTTCCATTGATTTATGCTGTGGCTTGTGCTCCAAATATTCCTTTAAAAAGCCTAATTAATATAAAAAAGGGAGAGAAATTGTTGCTTTTTTGGAGTTTGATTTTTGAGCCTGATCCCAGTTCTAGAAAAGTGTTTTTTGATTTAGTTCAGAGTAGTTTGCAGTTGTGCTGCCCATTAAAACACATATATACACATAAAGTTGAGTGACATCTCCCTGCTACATTCCTGTAAGCCTCTTGCCAAGAGATAATTTCACTCAATGTTTATGGGACGGAAAGCTTTGGGACATCATTGACACCCTGCTAATGCACTCTGGCAGGTAATTTTTGACTTTTTTTGGGCTGGTGGCTGGCCAGAAGAATACTTTAGAGCAGCCATATTTTTAAAGAATGAATTTCTGCCAGTGACATTTCAAAGTTTAAAGAACCACTTGTGGCTTCTTTGACAGCAATTTGGTATGATGAGGAAAAGAACTAGAAAATGTCCAGATTAATTAATATATATGAGATCATTATCAGGTTTTTAGATAAAACCTGATGTACGTTTAGCTACATATTCTATCTTGGCAATGTTATTGCATTTTATGTATAACCTGGGTAAGGTATGGCTGCTTTATGAGGTAAGTACTTATTTTATTTAGTGTGTGCTAATTTTTACATGTTAGCAAAACTAGAAACACCAAACTTAAGTGATTGGCTCTTTTCCTATGTAAATACACGTGATAAAGAATGTTTGTGTGCAAAGACGTTCACTGACTCACAATTTAAACAGATACGTAGAAAATATAATTAAAAGTTGCCATTGAGGGTTTAATAAATTAAAACCTAAAAAAAAGTGTATGCAGCAACTTTTGATCATCAGGCTCATAGGGCCAGATTTACTAAGCTGCGGGTTTGAAAAAGTGGAGATGTTGCCCATAGCAACCAATCAGATTCTAGCTGACATTCTCTAGTATGTAAAAAGAAAGTGAAAGCTATAATCTGATTGGTTGCTATAGGAAACATTTCCACTTTTCCAAACCCATAGCTTAATAAACATGGCTCATAATGTCTTCACATTAGACATCTAGTTCACATGCTGTTATTGCATCTATTGACCTGGGTGTTGAAAGAGTTAAACAGTGAGGTGTAAATCCTATTGTTCTCCTTAGTGAGCATGAGAGGATTAACTTAAATGTTTTCCATCCTTCACAGAGATAAGATGTGAGCAAACAAAGAATTACCCCAGACCTGGGCTCTGCCCTTTAATGGGACACATTCCTATAAATAATGTGTACAGGTACACTTAGCAATGAAAATATAATGCACACTAGAAGTAGTGTTCGTCTTATCCTGAGTGTGAGCATTGTGCCAATTCTGTATAGTATATATTTTATATGTAAAGGATCTACTAAAACAGGAAACCTGAAACTGCAAAACTAAACTGAAATGGCAGAGACAATGTATAATGGGGGTTAATAAAGTACTCTGAACCTAATATGCACTGCATTATTAATAAATCTCAAGCTGGACTCTGCTCCTGAGATTTTGTTTCACTGATGCATAGCTGTGGCACATTGCCTGTCTGTAGATGCATTCTTATTTTTCTGTGAGTTTTTTTATATACTCCAAGGAAAATCGAACTACAGCGTCAACTCATAAGTCTGTGTTGTGTAAGCAGAATTCAGAAATCTATTTACTGATCATGTCATGAGAATTGTGCAGATCAACCGAAGAAATAGCTTTTCTGCACAATAATGGTGCGGTGCATGGACTCCTAGGCTTCTGCTGTGGTTGAAGCTCGGATCTAAAGCCAGGTGAGGGAAGGCCCCTTACCTTGTATAGACAAGCTTACAATAGCAGCGCCCTGTCTTAACAGTTCTGTGCCATCCACATATCAAATGGAGAAGGCTCAGAAATCTGGAGAGGGTGTAAGGGCATAAACCCGCATTACAGAAAAATAGTGTTTCATATTGTATTCATCATCAACTTGCTGAGTACTGTTTATTATATATATCTGGGTACATTTTCATATGACATTTTAGGTTAAATTGCTATAAAATATGCATTATTATAAACAAAAACATATTAAACTGTATTTATTATGCATTAATTCCACACTCACAATCAAATACTAACACATTTTAACTAAGACGTTGCATACAAAATATCATCAGAACTAATTAATCTCTCTTAACTGAACGTTAGAAAAAAATATATCGTACATTATAAATTTGTTGTTAGCATTGAATTTGTACTCTGTTTGTAAATTGATTTGTATTTGTAACTAATGCCTTTGTTTGGTGCTGCAAATACCGTGTGGTGTCTTATAAATAAATGTTATTAATAATAATAATAATAATAATAAATTATTTATTTTTTATTTATTTATTAACAGGTTTTTATATAGCGCCAACAGATTATGTAGCTCTTAAATAATAATATTAATTGAGCTGTTAAAATGAAATGCATAGTGACATAAACTGGCCAAACAAGGTCAAGTAGACAGCTAAAACAAAATTCTTAAAAACACCAGAAGACTGACAGGCTCAGCTAAGCTCTAATGGGTTTATCAGCAGTACAAGTAGCATATTTGTTATGTGAGGTAACTGAAAGCTGTTTGTCCCACTGTGGGACTTCCCACTTTCACATAACTTTTAACACCCACAAATAACTCAGTTATATTACAAATTGCATCCCATCATGCACCTTCAAGCTACCTAGAGAATTTATATTTGGGTCACACAGGCAGATATGGATAGCTAGTAGGATAACCACAGTGTGTGGTTCTGCTGTAATTACTCAATCTCTGATTGGCTTAGATCTGGTGATAGTGGTTCTAAGGAGTGCATGTATAACATCATTGGCTAACACGGGATTGGAAGAAGCATAGGAGTGATCTCTGGGGTTGCTTCAGCACCCTTGATATTTGTCATAAACCATGGGAGCTTTAACTTTAATATCTAACAAAAAAAAAGCCAACTCCAGAGGGTAGGAAAGACCAATCCCCCCACTCTCACGGCCATCTGCGAGCAGACCCCCTGCCTCAAGATTTCCTCACAAAAAATGGGGACTCATTGGAAGTCTAGATAGGGCAGAGAATGCATAGCATACCCTCATTGTAGAATTTGTGCAAAATGCACACATTTGCTAATTGTTAAGATGGGAAATTGTAACGTCTGGATCAAATCCTTTATTAATAGCTTGTCATTACACTTGTTGACTAAATGATTACAATTATATATTATATAGGCTGGCATTTGGGGGCAGACATGGAGGCTGGCATTTGGGGGCAGACATGGAGGCTGGCATTTGGGGGCAGACATGGAGGCTGGCATTTGGGGGCAGACATGGAGGCTGGCATTTGGGGGCAGACATGGAGGCTGGCATTTGGGGGCAGACATGGAGGCTGGCATTTGGGGGCAGACATGGAGGCTGGCATTTGGGGGCAGACATGGAGGCTGGCATTTGGGGGCAGACATGGAGGCTGGCATTTGGGGGCAGACATGGAGGCTGGCATTTGGGGGCAGACATGGAGGCTGGCATTTGGGGGCAGACATGGAGGCTGGCATTTGGGGGCAGACATGGAGGCTGGCATTTGGGGGCAGACATGGAGGCTGGCATTTGGGGGCAGACATGGAGGCTGGCATTTGGGGGCAGACATGGAGGCTGGCATTTGGGGGCAGACATGGAGGCTGGCATTTGGGGGCAGACATGGAGGCTGGCATTTGGGGGCAGACATGGAGGCTGGCATTTGGGGGCAGACATGGAGGCTGGCATTTGGGGGCAGACATGGAGGCTGGCATTTGGGGGCAGACATGGAGGCTGGCATTTGGGGGCAGACATGGAGGCTGGCATTTGGGGGCAGACATGGAGGCTGGCATTTGGGGGCAGACATGGAGGCTGGCATTTGGGGGCAGACATGGAGGCTGGCATTTGGGGGCAGACATGGAGGCTGGCATTTGGGGGCAGACATGGAGGCTGGCATTTGGGGGCAGACATGGAGGCTGGCATTTGGGGGCAGACATGGAGGCTGGCATTTGGGGGCAGACATGGAGGCTGGCATTTGGGGGCAGACATGGAGGCTGGCATTTGGGGGCAGACATGGAGGCTGGCATTTGGGGGCAGACATGGAGGCTGGCATTTGGGGGCAGACATGGAGGCTGGCATTTGGGGGCAGACATGGAGGCTGGCATTTGGGGGCAGACATGGAGGCTGGCATTTGGGGGCAGACATGGAGGCTGGCATTTGGGGGCAGACATGGAGGCTGGCATTTGGGGGCAGACATGGAGGCTGGCATTTGGGGGCAGACATGGAGGCTGGCATTTGGGGGCAGACATGGAGGCTGGCATTTGGGGGCAGACATGGAGGCTGGCATTTGGGGGCAGACATGGAGGCTGGCATTTGGGGGCAGACATGGAGGCTGGCATTTGGGGGCAGACATGGAGGCTGGCATTTGGGGGCAGACATGGAGGCTGGCATTTGGGGGCAGACATGGAGGCTGGCATTTGGGGGCAGACATGGAGGCTGGCATTTGGGGGCAGACATGGAGGCTGGCATTTGGGGGCAGACATGGAGGCTGGCATTTGGGGGCAGACATGGAGGCTGGCATTTGGGGGCAGACATGGAGGCTGGCATTTGGGGGCAGACATGGAGGCTGGCATTTGGGGGCAGACATGGAGGCTGGCATTTGGGGGCAGACATGGAGGCTGGCATTTGGGGGCAGACATGGAGGCTGGCATTTGGGGGCAGACATGGAGGCTGGCATTTGGGGGCAGACATGGAGGCTGGCATTTGGGGGCAGACATGGAGGCTGGCATTTGGGGGCAGACATGGAGGCTGGCATTTGGGGGCAGACATGGAGGCTGGCATTTGGGGGCAGACATGGAGGCTGGCATTTGGGGGCAGACATGGAGGCTGGCATTTGGGGGCAGACATGGAGGCTGGCATTTGGGGGCAGACATGGAGGCTGGCATTTGGGGGCAGACATGGAGGCTGGCATTTGGGGGCAGACATGGAGGCTGGCATTATGGGCAGACATTAAGGAGCAGATATGTTGGCAGGCATTAAGGGGCAACTGAGGTAAGTCCAATGTTTCAGCAGGGAAGGGGCAGAGACTGGCAGGACACACCTAGAGGGGGCAGACTGACTGGCAGGACACACAGAGGGGCACACTGGATACTGGGTGCTGGATACACATGATGATACAATTAATGACATTTTATTGGTATCTATTTTTATTTTGAAATTTACCAGTAGCTGCTGCATTTCCCACCCTAGGCTTATACTCGAGTCAATAACTTTTCCCAGGTTTTTGTGTCAAAATTAGGTGCCTCGGCTTATATTCGGGTCGGCTTATACTCGAGTATATACGGTATATAGATTGCATGCAGCAGCTAGACTGATTTTCCTTAAAGACTGCTCTTCCACTGTCTTTACATTGGTTTCCTGTATTTTACAGAATCAAATACAAAATTCTTTTGATAACCTACAAAGTCATCAACAGGACTGCACCCACATACATATCCTAGGACTGAACCCACATACATATCCTAGGACTGCACCCACATACATATCCTAGGACTGCACCCACATACATATCCTAGGACTGAATCCACATACATATCCTAGGACTGCACCCACATACATATCCTAGGACTGAACCCACATACATATCCTAGGACTGAATCCACATACATATACTTATGCATCTTAAGATATATCCCAACTTGCTCCTAAGAGCTTCACAGAATATACAGCAACATTAAACAAATGCTCTGATTCCCGGTTACAGGACTTCTCATAGGCTGCACCCACTCTCTGGAATAACCTTCCTCACCCACTGTCTTGCGGTAGATTAATTTACATCAATGAGGTACTGATTGCCATCAGTTTTTGGCAGTCTGCCCTCAGAAAGTAAGGCTCCTGCGACTGCACAGTTTTCGAAAAGTGAAGTTTGATTAACCCTAACCTTCCCCTTCCTGCACCCTAACCCTCTTGTAACCCTAACCTTTGTTGTCCCAAAGCCTAAGCCTTACCAGAATGGGTACCTTGTTGAAAATGGGCCATATAAATATAGCTATATCATAATGAAACCAAAAGTGTAACAGTTATTTAAACACCATATTAGTAAAGCTGTGCTTCAATTATGTTATACTGCCTTAATATTTATATTCTTATGAGTGTCACAACTGCTTGAATAGCAAACACCACTTTTTATTAGGACAAATAATTTATTATTATTCATAAATAGACTGAATTCATAGATATGAAAAGAAAAATACAACCAAATTTTATTTAATAAATTGTAAAAACATAACTGAAAAATGGCTGCTTAGTAATCAGAGGCCTCAATGTCTGTTTGCCACGGTGAGGGAAGATGGCAGCTATGATTCTCATGGGAATTTAAGATGTATACTTGCCAAACCAGGCAGCCTATTATTCTTATTCCTAAAACCATAAAATAATGGAGAGGTACAGGATCTGTAACCTGCTATTTAATGCGCAGGGGAATTATCCAGGTATGCAGAAAGAGGGTAGAGGCTGGGCTCATATCCGTGACCAACACTCTATTTAGAAAGCACAAAAGCAGCTCTGCTCTCCAAGCAAGCAATTTGCTGTACGTTCTCCGTTGACATTTAAATCACACTTATTAATCTTAAGAGCCCTACGGAATATAATTGAAAGGTACTTTGAGTAAGTAGGGAGGACGGAAGAGCCAAAAGTCTGACTGAGTGAGTCTCTTGGCATAGTATAATTAAGCTTTCAGAATGGGTTCTTAGGGCTCTTTCACAAGAAACTTTTTCAGCATTCACAGAATTTGATGCTGGGAGTGGTGGAAAGTACAATGCATCAAAAACATTTCTCTAAATAGAAATGACCGCATTCACCAGTTTTATAGTATAATTGTTGTTTAGTTGCTCTAGTTTAAATGACAATAATAAAAGTGAAAATGCTGTTTTTAACAATCATTATAACAAGACTGGGTGGTGACAGACACAATGGACCAGCCAGCTTGCATGGTAAAAGTGCTCAGTGCTCTGTATGATCCAGTCACACAGCAGTGTTAGTAGCAGAACTGAGGGGAATTTTAGTATAGAATAAAAGTGAACAAGTTTGTGTTAATCATGAAAGAAAAGACATATAATATAGTAGTTGTAAATAGTGTAGACAAAGGTTAAGTAGGTCGAGGAATATAGTACGCATATTGCATGTACTTATGGGAAAATACAGTTACGTCAAGTTGTTAAATAAGTGTATTTAAGGAGATGTTCAGTAGGCCTGGAAACACACCTTGTCCCTATACTTCCTATATGGAAGCACTTTTTCTGATGGGCCTGGGTCTTGTCACCAACAACTGTCCCCTTTGCTTGTCTTTTATGTTCCAAGCTCAATAATATGGATACCGATAACGTGGGTTTAGAGGTTAGAGGATGTATGATTTTATTTTATAATCATTTTATTTTATAATAACAAGGAATATAAGGATAGATGGGTTCCACCTTAGCCCCCTTTGTTTATCTACATTTTAGCAAGTAAGGATAGCGCACAAATACCAGGCCACCAGTACTGCAGTTAAGGTTAACCTTAAGGTTCCTCCGTTGTCTGCATCCCAGGTGTCTCCCTTTCCAGAGCTCACGTCTCTTGTCGGGTCTTTTTCCATCGGTAGCGGACGTCCACAATCTACCCCCGGCATTAGAAGACTAGATCCTGGTATGGGTTTTTAACCGTGGCTCTACAGCTTACATTTATATGTTTTATTGTTAGATGGTACTTTAATAAATTGTATTTTACTGGTACTTTTTATTATTGGTATCCGTTTTTAGCACAACCCTTTGGGTTATATGGGTATGGTTTTAATAATAAATGAATTAATTTATTTATTCAATTTATCTATCTATCTATTTATTTATTTATTACCTTGCTCATTCAACTTTGTTTATATCCCTATAAGGTGAGACATAATTTTAACCTGTATCATATCTCAATCATTTATATGTACTTCACGCACATCCTGGGAGGATATGTTTACGTGAATTTGATCAAAGGAACAAAGGACTTTATCCCAAGTGGATTCCTTCCTGTTGTATGCCATTTAGAACTTTTTTTGGGGGACACACAGCCTCAGTTTAAATTATTTGTATATTGATCTTATTTTTATCCCTCCTGCGCTGTCTACCACACCTACAAACCTTTGTTTTATCTGTATTTTTTTTTGAGTTTGGACACTCTAAAGGTGTTTGTTAGCTGCGATAGGTTGTATCAGCACTTTTAAGAGACCACACTCAACCAATTTAAAAAAAAATTAAAGTAATCTATATGTGGCCGGTGAAAATAAATTGTGCTGCACACATGTATAAGCCACACATTTAGACAGGCTCTTAGCATAGCTTTGGGAGTTTATTTGAGTGATAGTCATAATAGGCCAGATCCTAAGCTGTACGCTAGCGTATTTACGCTAGCCGATGACGTAAAATCAGCCATTTGTATTTACTGCGCATTCGCACAGCAGATGTTACGCCATGTAACTCCTAACGTACGTACCATCAGCGTAACTAGGAACGAAGGGGTGGGGGCATCAATACGACACCCGTAATTATGCTTTGGAGGCATTTAAATGGGACAGTATGGGCTGGGTTTGGCCGTCACGTACGTAAATCCTTTATGTACGTCAGTACTTACGCCGTACGTAAATCCTTTATGTACGTCAGTACTTACGCTAGGAAAAGTTAGGGTATGGTTTAGGCAGCATAAAACGGCCAAAGTACGTACGACTGAGAGAAGTGTCTAGAAGAGTACATAGAAATTACGCTAACATAAATACGCTACGCGCTCAAACGTAACTAGCCCGTAGATCTGGATTTACCCCAAAATGAGTAAAACAATTATTTACTGTCCACTACAGACACCATTACATCAGGGTTGTCTACTTTCTATCTTTCCCTCTGGGAGATCTCAGAAGGAAGAGATAGGTGCTGGCATGGGGGAGGGGGGGTCCTGATGTTGTGATTTATGCAAATTGTGTCATTAAGCCCTGCCTCTGTCAATCAATGCTACTAGTCCTAGCATTACCAGAGGGTTGGGGGTTGGCCAGGCTTTGATGACGTAAATGATGTCATCAAGGCATGGCCAATCACCACTAACACTAGGATTCATCGCAATGAGAGACTTAGGGGTGGGGCTTCATGCAGATCACAGCCTCAAGCCAGGTGCAGGAGATTTGTTGGCTCTCCTGCGATACTAGGAGAAATGCCAGAACTTCAGGAGTCTACCGAATATTTCAGGAGAGTTGGCAGCATGCATTGCATTGCTTTAGGAATGTTACCTGAACATGTTTGAATGGGCTTGAATTCATTTTTGAAACTGTCCTTTCTAATGTATATGTCAAAAATCAGACCTATAACACATAACTTCTCAAAACTAAAATTATTACATTAAACTAGAGCAGGCATTACATAAATAATAACATAGAACCGGATCCAGACCCCTGCAGCGCTACGCAAATGGGCCGATTCTTTAAACGCTAGGATTACTATAGTAATCCTAGCGTAACATCTGGAGGGCGCATTTATTTATTTGGTAAAAGTGAATTAAAAGTGAATTATTATCTTTGCAGGAAATACTTTATTTAGTTAGTTAGATGGTTAGTTAGTTAGTTAGTACTTTAGAATATGTGAGTGCTAATCAAAGAGTGACTGGGAACAGTTAATATGTACAACTTGTTTTCTTGTTTTATCTTGTTATATCTGTATAAAATACTTACAAACTCCAAACCTGTGAAGTATGTAAATGCTACAAATGTTGTTAAAAAGATGCTGTTAATGGCAAAATAATTAAGAGCTTTATATTTTCTGACATACCAGAAATACCCTTGGTGTGTACAGACAAACCTTAAACTTCCTGGAAAATCCTTCCCAAATTGTATTCATCTTGAGCTAATCTGCAATCTAGTGAGTGAATTAAGCCATATTTGTTTTTCGAGACCCGTTTCTGTTGGATTTGGAGGGGCTATGTTTTTCTACGGAAGGCCTTACCCTGACTTCCAGGCAAAACTGAGGCCTGAGTGGGCCAGGGGTGTCCCCAGGTACTCAGCACAATGTAAATAAACACAGCTGAGAAAGGAGGAACTTAGGAGGTTTTCTCATCAGAGAAATAAAATAAACAGATGTCCTTAAGCACTTTGGCCTGTGTTTGTCAAAGGAATTGGAAATGCTTAGATGTTTCAGCAACAGAGGTGACACAGGACTAGGAGCCTTTATACAAAGCAATCCCACTGTGCTCAGAACTGACCAGCGACCCTGCTTTCCATACTATCTTTCCTTAATAACAATGCCTTTTTATAAGGGGAAATTAAACTATTTAGGATTTAAACATACATAAACACTACTGGAGTGTTAGGTTAGCATTGATTAACAATATAAAATAGAACTTAATCCAAGCAAACATTCACCAAACTTTTTATTATGCCTATATTGTGTTTATGTGTTTTTCTCTCCAAGAGCATTGTTAATTATTGGTATAATATATTATTGCATAGCTGAACATTCAAACAAGGCTGTGAAGAGATGCTGCTGTAAATAGCACACTTATGACACAAGTCCAAATGGCATATTAAAAATATTCTTAAAAACAAAAAGGGGAAATGTTGCCAAAAAGCAACCATTCAGATTCAAGGTAAATTCTTTTTTTGTACATTTCAAAATATGATACCTAGAAATTGATGGGTTGCGATTGGCAACATCCACATTACTCCACTTCATGCTATTTATTTTTAAGTAATATAATGGTGATGCAATTTGTTAAGAAATATGATGGTTTTCTTACATACTAAGTATGGCAAAAGAAAACTATAATGTAATATGAAAAGTGCTCTGATCATATTGATTCCCATGTCTCCACCCTCATGTAAAGTGACCAAAACGGATTAGTGATCATTGTTGATACCTCTTTGCTTCTGATTACTTTTCACATCACTACTAAATAGAATGAGAAATTTGCTTTAACACCTAGTTTTTCATTAAGCAGAAAAAGAGTTATTTCTGTTTTAGAAGATTTCTAAATGACAATTTACAAATTTTAAGTATTTATTTGCCTTTTGACTATTGCAATGCTTATCAATCCTCAGTATGATAAAAAAAAAAAAATTTTATTAGTTAGTCACCAATTCATTATTAAATAGGAATGTTTTCAACATATTTTTGGGTTTTCCGTGTTTTAGCTTTTAAATACGATATCCGATTATTTTTACAATATAAATATTTATTTATTATGTAAGTAACCAGCACCTTTGTGCCTTAAGCAGATGGGAATCTCAGTAGTGTTCATTGTCCTGTTGGTTTTTATATGTGAGAAACACGCCTCACATTTACATTCTGACAATAAATACTCTGAGAATGTCCTCTAAATGTGTATTGTGTGTATAGTATTATCTCCTAGAAGAGGTTATTCCAGTCAGCGTCACTGTGTTAAAAAAAACTGACGATGGCTCTTGTGTTATTTCAGACAATTAGTAGTGTTAAGTTTCGTGTATTCAATATAATACCTTATTATAGCTTTTGAGGTGTGAAAAAGGTGACATGGCAAAATGGCAAAAAAAAGGTGGCTATCAACAAGGCAAATTTAACCCATTACATGGTTGGGAGCCTTTAAACCAATTCAATATATTGTATATGCATTGACGTTTCTAGGCCAAGCAGAGCCCAGGGGGCGGAAAAAAAGTCTGCCCCCCCCCAAAAAAAAAATTATTTCATTTCATTTTATAGGCATCCGCCTTTTACTTACATCCCTTTATCCCTTTGTATGTGCCTAGTTATCCACTTTTGTCAATTACTGTGTGCACAGCCTCTAATTGTGCCCCTTATATGTGTCAGCCTCCTTTTGTGCCCCCCTATATATGTTTAGCCTCCTTTTGTGCCCCCTTAAATGCAATGGCCTCCTTTTGTACCCCCTTAAATGAAACGGCCTCCTTTTGTATCCCCTTAATAATGCTACCATAGTGTTATTTAATACAAATGATTTGGTCCTACAGGGCTCCTGTAGGAGCCCTGTATACCAGTACTATTATCTGAATGATGCCGCGGTCACATAGACCAGTGCTCCTCCTTTTTCACCCTTGGCACACCTAAGCCCTTCCCAGAATTCTGCGGCACACCATTAAAAAATATATACAAAAAAGCAAAGTGCATACACAGAAATTATATTTGTTATTTTTTATTTGATAAACTTAACATTGTATCTAATAACTTTTTTTTTCTTAACTAAAATTATGACTAATATTAACTTTTAATTACAACTTTTAATCAAGCTCCTTTATTATCACACTTATGCCCCCTTCAACTGTTGCTCTTTCATTATACACAAACTGTGCCCCCTTCAACATATACACACATACTGTGCCCCTGTAAGTGTTACCCCTTCATCACACACTGTGCCCCTTCATCATACACACACTGTGCTCCATCTTTATATACACACACACTGTGCACCCTTCAACTGTTACGCCTTCATCACACACTGTGCCCCTTCATCATACACACACACTGTGCCCCAATATCATACACACACACACTGTGCCCCCTTCATCATACATACACACACACACACTGTGCCCCCTCATTATACACTCACACTGCCCCTTCCTCATACACACACTGTCCCCTCTGCTCTTTTACTTACCTTTTAATGTAATGACAGCATTCCTGACCGGCACGCAATGGAAAGAGCAGACGTGAGGGAGGGAGGAAGCTGGGTGCCGCCACCGCCGGAAGATAAGGTTTTTATTTTTGCTTGTTTTTTTAATTAATAGTTGGCAGAGTAGGGGGGGTTAGAAACTTGCTCAAGCACACTGGTTGCCGCGGAGCACTGACATAGACCACGGCTCTCACAGGCCGGCGTCTGTGAGAGCTGCGGTCTATGTGACCGCTGCACGGGGGGGGGGGGGGGCGCGGGGCGGGCC
>WWET01002424.1:91536-104902 GCA_011038615.1 Limnodynastes dumerilii
AAAGAGAATTCCTCTGTTAAACACTTTACATTAACCAGTCACATGAATCTGGCAGCTGAGTGAGTGGTATAATATAGATGCAGTTACACAACTTTTTTTGTCAATGACTTTCAAAACATTGTACTATTCCCCAAACATCAGTGAAATTTAGAAGGACACAGCTTTGCTTCAAAGTGTAAGCGCAGACTCAGGCACAAATCTTTCTATCCAGGACACGAAAATAATGTAAGTGTATATGTGTAACCTACAGACAACTCTTGCCAAATATGTTGTACTGCTGTTGCCATATTTTTTAAGGTGAATATATCATATACCATTTCATGTTGGACCATAAAAATACAGACACAATAAATTACCAAGATGTAAAACTGGCATTTCTCAGGTATTTTTTTATTGAAAATGAGAATTTAAAACTTATTTAATTTATTAAGTGTGAGTTGCACACAAGTCAACTTCAGGTGATACGAGTGGTAAAATGCACATTGAGCAATTAATTATGGACTGAGATTAATATGTATCTACTAAATTCTGACACTGTCTCCATTTTTTTTCTTTCTTCTTTGTCTGGCAGATGCTATGTGTGTGTACGCATGTGCAATTTGGCTCATGTATTCACAATGGACCTGATCCACACTTGGCAGAGGGGAAGAACCCCTCCTTTGTACGTACTGAACTCCGTTCTGTACAATAGGTGCTACGCACGGAAATTTCACCAACATCTGGAATGCGCAGAGTTCTAAAGTCTGAATCCGGTCCGTTAGCATTAGGTCAGACCAAGTACATCTTTAAACCATTATACAAAAACAAAAAAACTAAAACACCACAAAAGAAAGAATGCTAATGTTGAATAGATTGGGGAAGAAAAACAAATCTCTCTCTCTCTCTCGTCTTTATAATATATTCACCTTGGTCCTGCATAACTTGCTGAGACATATGGTTTCTTGGTCATTTAATACAAATATCATAGTGGGTCTGATCCAGACTGGAATGCAAAAAAAGACTGCATTCTGCATTATGGAAATTGGCACCCAAATAATGGCATGGTTTAAGATCAAAATGCTCCAAAATGCAACTGCAGTTCTGGATGGTTATGCAAGTGAGCCAGATTGCATACAGACATAACAGTCAAGCACTTTCTAGACACATTCTGCATATTTTGTTATGTCACTGTTATGGATAATTCAGATAGTTATTACACATCATGCGAACACTTAACTGACAATGCCAATTTACTAAAAATATAGTTGTGAATCATATTAGTATTTAATGAACTATTAAAAGCATATTTGCTTATTATTATTGGCATATTATGCATTCACATTTCTATACCATTAGTGAAATGTTTGCAAGGTTATCTGCCACCATAGTTGGCCCATATAGGCTGAATTAGCTTCCTGGGTATAACTATGCCCTATGTCTTGTGCAAATTTTTAGCTGTAATTTGTGTATACTTACGCTAATGCTTAAGCCTGTTTGGGGCACCACTGTACATTGGCTACATTTCTCCACCCTTTCCCTTCCATGGAAAGCTCATTCAAACATAGGGGTAAATCCAGACCTATGGGCTTGTTATGTAAGATCGCGTAGCGTAATTACACTATCGTATTTTCTAGGCACTCCCCTCGCTCGTATGTACTTTGGCCCTTTTACGCTTCCCAAACCCTACCTTAACTTTACAAAACGTAAGTACTGACGAACGTAATGGATTGACGTACGTTATGGCTAAACCCGGCCAATACTGTCCAATTTAAATGCCTCCCTCCGCCTACAAAGCGTAACTACGGGTGTCGTATGGATGCCCCCGCCCCTTCGTTCGTACGCTGATGGTACATACGTTCAGCTTTACATGTCGTAACATCGGCTGCGTGCATGCGCAGTAAATACCAATCGGAAATTTTACGTCATTGGCTAGCGTAAAATCACTAGCGTACGTAGTTTAGGATCTGGCTCATAGGGCTGGATCCATACCTAGTTAAGTGCATGAACTTAGTTACTCCTGGGTTAAACCATGTTGACTGCAGGGGAGTCATATTTCATCTGTTGCAAACAGTATTAGAGAGGTGATGTTTCCTAAGTCTAAATAACAGTGTGATAGTAAAGCTGGTAAGTATCTGTGTGCAGAAAGCAATTCCAAGATATATCCCTACATGCAAAGAATACAATTAGCTTGACTCCCCCTGAAATCAACATGGTTTAGCCCAGGAGTAACTATGTTCAAGCACTTATCTAGGTCTGGATCAGGCCCATAGAATTTAAGTCTACATTGCCACAATTACTAACACAACTGCTCTAAGCATGACAATATATAGAGAGATGTGCTATGCTATCTGGAATATATATATACACACACACACACACACACACACACACACACAAGACTGAATCAGTTCCAGTATCTTCAACTACCTTTTATTAACTGGGAGTTTGGTAATCCCGACATTATTCCCATTTTGTATTCAATAATATGAGAAAATTAATTTGTTACACCTCTAAAATGATTTATGATTTACTTTTCAAAACTACTTTACCAACTACCACTGAAATTAATACACCCCTCAAAGACAAAAAATATTCTTCAAATTCCTGGAGGAGATTAGTTTTCCTCTGCCTCAGATGACAAGGCAAGTTATAAATTCTTTAAATTAACTAGTCGCCTGAGGTTAATATTAGCACTTATTTATATAGTGCAACAAAATGTCTGCAGTGCTTTACAGAGAACATTAAACATTTACATCAGTCCCTGCCCCTATTGGAGCTACATACTTAGGTCCCTAACACATTCATACATACTTATACACAGCTAAATTAACCTACCAACATGTTTTTGGCGTGTGGGAGGAAACCCATACAGACACAGGGGGAACATACAAACTCCACACAGATAAGACCTACTCCGGGAATTAAACTCATCACTGTGAGCCACAAGTCTACTTACTGAGCCACGGTGCTTCTCCTGATTTATCAGAATTTGCCTGCATTTCACAGAAAACTAATGCAAGTAGTCCTACACAACAAGCGTTTATAGGAGGTCCTCGAATGTTTACCTTCTTACATACCATTAGAGCAGCATTGTCCAGACATGTATAAACTGTTCAAATCCTTGATATACACTGATGGCCTGGCCATATACATATACTATTTTAGCATAACAAAAATGAGTCACATACAGCTGACCAGCAACCTCTTTCATGCACTATATCTGGGAATAACCTTTCATTAAATATGTTTGGTGGAGGATTCATCTGTACACCACACACCACTTGGCTAGAAAATGTATATTACAAGCATGAATACAAACTGAACTGCCAATAATCACCCCTTTTAAGAATAAACTCTTGTACACTCTTGGCTTAGAGATTTACTACATAAAGCGAGACATACAAAACACTTATTTACAACTTGGGAAAGATGTATTGACATTTCATGTAGGCTTTGAAGGTCATATAAAAATAAATACAAATGTCCATGTTAAGAATCTGTCAATAATAGCGCTTATAAATATTGCTATATGTCCTGATAAGACTTATGGCAGAAACAATATTTTATGAGATAAACTACTTTTCATTTAACCTGCTCTGTTTTATAATAACTGAACTGGCTTCAACTGACATTTTCTTCCAGTATTCAACATTTAATGCCAGTACTTTAAAAAGATACCCTATTAATGTTGCTCTACAATAAAGAATGTATATGGCTTCAGGCGAAGTAACACTGCTATCAATATTTTGTGGATTTTCTTTCATTTTTAGAAATTTTTTTTTGTTGTAAATCCCCAGAACAAACATTCAGCATGTTGCAGAAACATAACAAATCAGTCCAGGTAGTAGAAAAAAAAGGTTTCCCCCCCCCTAATCTTTATAAATGCTGCCAAGTTAACAACAGGACATTTATTCAAATACATTCAAAGCTTTTCAAGTCCATAATAGATTTAAAAAAAAAAAATCCTTTTGTTAGCTGGCCAATTTTTTTGCAAACTAGTTTGCAAAGCCTTGTCTATAAAAAAAAAGCCACATATCCATGTGGAAAACACATTAAAAAATGGGATTAGTTTGATGTCATGATAAACTGCCTTGCTTTATTTTCTATTGTCTGTGAAGCTGATCTATTATACTGTGTCTCATTTTATTTTAAAGATATGTGGGAATAAAGAGGAAACAGTGCTATACAAAATTTTACTTATATAGGAGAGATTCATTCACCGACATTGGTATCAGAAATTATTACATGATTATAGACACACTCAGGTCAAGGCACCAACACTGGTTTACCTAGGGAGGTCAGGCCCGCAAAATACAGCGCGGGCCCTTCCCTGTGGGCGTGACCAGCCCAAGTGCCAATAGCATATCAAAAAGTTAGCGGGGTAAAAGGTCAAAAATACAGTGTATACAAGTACTAATTGCATAGTGTGTATGCAAGATATCTTTACATTCTGTTGAAACAACTTGAAAATATAATATACTGAGTGGTTGGCTGAGTGGTGGATCATCTTTATATCTGTTCAAGTGTATACCCAGCTTTAGAGTAAAAATAAATGAAATGTTCAATTATGAAAGCTTAAAAATACATAAATAAATAAATGAAAAAATAGTAATGTTTCAAACATGATATACAAAATGGTACTTTAACATCATAAAATCATAGTACATACCTCTATTTCATTATCCACTGCAGGTGATGGGTCATTATTTCGTTTAGATCTACCCCGTAATTTTACATCAGATCCTCTTTGTTGACGCTCGCTTTCTGAATCTTTAATTGGTGTTGAGGGACCATTGTGAGCATTATATTCTCCTGCAAATTAATTTAGAATATAAAATATATTGCCGTCTCTAATATGGATATAGTGAGGAGGTCTCAATGTGCAGCTGCCACAGTGAAACCAAAAAGCAAATTTAATTTGATTACAAAATAGTAAATTTGAGAAGAATCTTGGATCAGCAACAGCCACAATAGGTTTGTAGAGGCAAGTAAACATGCCAAGAAAAAATAACGATTTATGCACTGTGCAGCAAAATGCCGCAAAATGCTTGCAATATAACGTAATAGCTTTTACTTATGCTAAAAAGGCATTGGCCAGAAACAGATGGATTTCACACAATTACCCACCTGACAGTGATTCAGAGTTCTGACTGGAGATGTGGTGGGATGTATCCTGCAGGGAGTACGTGGATGTGGAGATGGCTGTCGGACTGATGCTGTTCGTGGGTACATATGGGGAATTGTAAGATGTGCTGTAATACTGTGAGTACTGGCCTTGGCTAAAGCCAGGATATGATGAATACTCCTATAATAGAAAACAAAAGAGAAGTTCTGAGTTTTTTTATACAAAAATATTATACATAATTATTGGGACATTTTTAACTATAAACATTTTATTTTTAGCACACTATCATCGAAGCATAGAAAGTGACGGCAGAAAAGAGCGGCATGGCCCATCTAGTCTGCCCAGTTGTTTATTTAAAACTAAACTGACCCTAATCCCTATTTACCCTCAATTTAGTTTGATTTAGGATATCCTTATATTTATCCCAAGCATGTTTAAACTTTTCTACTGTGTTAGCCTCAACCATCTCAGATGGGAGGCTATTCCACTTATCTATCACCCTTTATATGAAGTAATGTTTTTGCACATTTCCTCTGAATCTACCACCCTTCAGTTTATATTCATGCCCTCGTGTTCTATCACACCTCTTCCTTTGAAAAATGTCACCCTCCTCTACCCTCCTCTATCTTCCCAAGTCCTAAAAGTGGGAAGTAAAGTGTCCATAATACTGAATATCTTTAGGTGCCATAAAGAAAGCATAATCCCTTGGTACTTTAAAGCCACATTAGCATATTCTGCATCCTGAAAGGAACTGGAGTGTTGGCTGAATTGAATCATACTTAGTCTGCCAAAATCTCTCTTAGAGGGGAGGTATTTGCTTTACCAAGATTAAACCAGGATTCTTGAAAGCGGTCACTGGGCCAGGCAAGCTCACAAGGAGTTATTGTGCTTTAAGTACAGCACAAGTTACAGGCAGTAATGTACAAACTTTCACTGTTATCATTCATTTAGGGAAGCACATTTTTTCATTTTGAAAAAACTGGAGCAAGGAAAGTCTAAAAATAAAGATTTCACAATGTATAATACAGGCTAGACATCAATCTAAAGTTTAATAATAAAAAAAGGTCACACATCAACGTAGAACATTCTCAACCGAAACACTGATTTTACCAGGACAAATAAAGACTACTGTTATATAATATAATGTTATAGGAAGATACCTGTGGAGCATAGCTCACCTGATGAACACCACTGAAGGCACCGCTGTTTGTTAAACCATTTGTTCCTTGGTAAATCCCTGATGGACCTAGAGGAAAATAATGTCATTTTTAATTACATTAATATTCATTATTTACAACATTTCCAGCTGTTGGGTTTTTTCAGTCGCCTAGAAGAATTTAGATTTTCATATCCTAAGTCTGGTGTTATGTACATTAATTGCCACAGTTAGACCTTGTATATACACATGGCTATGGTCAGGATAAGCAGGGATTTCACAGGGATTTTCTCTGAAATCTAAAGCTCTCTGAATGTTTGGGGCACTATTTGCAAATTTAATATGCACAACACGTATCCCATTTCTTACAAAGATTACATATATTTATTAGACTGAGCACTGGTTACCCTGAGTCTCTAACTCTTCTCTGTTCTGAGGTCATATACTCTGCAGGGATCCCTCTGGTACAACTTCAAAGCATGATCAACAGCCTGAAACTCTAGGTGAGCACGACGTGATCACACTTTTAAGTTCTGGTAGATGGAACCCCATAGTGCCCACAACACAGAGCAGTATAGAGCAGCACAGAGCAGCACACAAACGAGGAGGGGAGGATGGTCTAAGGCTCAGTACAGTACTGGCACATTTTTTAGGAAATGTCAGTTATACCGCGTTCACATTGCCACTGCCTAAAAAGCCGGCTTTTTAGGCAGGGGGCAGAATTACGCGGTATAACTGACATTTCCTAAAAAATGTGCCAGTACTGTACTGAGCCTTAGACCATCCTCCCCTCCTCGTTTGTGTGCTGCTCTGTGCTGCTCTATACTGCTCTGTGTTGTGGGCACTATGGGGTTCCATCTACCAGAACTTAAAAGTGTGATCACGTCGTGCTCACCTAGAGTTTCAGGCTGTTGATCATGCTTTGAAGTTGTACCAGAGGGATCCCTGCAGAGTATATGACCTCAGAACAGAGAAGAGTTAGAGACTCAGGGTAACCAGTGCTCAGTCTAATAAATATATGTAATCTTTGTAAGAAATGGGATACGTGTTGTGCATATTAAATTTGCAAATAGTGCCCCAAACATTCAGAGAGCTTTAGATTTCAGAGAAAATCTTTTTAGCCGGGTCTAAGACCCGGCTAGAGAGACCCGGGGTTTGCGTTCAGATTGCCAAAAAAAGCCAGGGTTTTCATGAAACCCGGCAATTTCATGAAAACCCCGGCTTTTAGGTAGTAATCTGAACGGGGTATTATAGTTCTGAGAATTTTCTTAATAATATGATATTAAATGTTTCTTAAAGTCATTTTATTTGAGTAAACACTGTATTAAATTATGCCAACAAGCTCTTACTATTCATCATTCATACGTCTATGTTGGTACTTTACAAATACAAAAAAGGGCTATTATTATTTTTGCTGATACTAGTAATACTAATTCATCCTAGCTCTGGAATTGACCCCATGACTCAGGATAAACAGGGTCAGATTGAGGGCCATGTGGTCCAGGGGCTGAAAATGATCAAAGGCCCACACTATATAGTAGGCTTTGGAGGAGAATGTCAGTTCCTGACATTCATCTTTATGCACTGTGGTGGGAGGCCTGGAGATCTGCAGGTTGTTGGGGCCTAATTTCAGATGGAGGCCTGGGAATGTAGTCCCATAAACCCTATTGTTATCTGGCCCTTAGGACAAACCCAAGTGACAGCATCGTAAGCATATCAAACAGGCCCCTAAATAGTAGAGAGCATTATTTGTAACCTAATTTCCTTGGTATGGACAGGGCCTCAGTGTCTTCTCTCCATGTCCTTTCCCTAAAGATCCTGTTTATTTTCCTATAAGAAGAAGGATTAAATGGAGAATGAACAGCTGAACAAATGCCGGCATGCCAGGGACCGTCGTACACAACTCACACTGAGCAACGTTCCTTGCCAGCAAGGATATGGTTCTAGATCTCAACTGCTACCACATGTAGCCTGCAAAGCATGGAAAATGGAGCATTTGAAACGCTAGACCAAGTCACTCTTCATGGGGGTATCTGAAATACTCAGCACAGGACAATAAATATGAATGCTCTATTGTCTTGCTCGCTAGTGATAATTTGTTTCTCTATGGCTGAATATTAGTTTTACGATGTTGGCAGGAACTACACTGCTTACAGCAATTAGAAGTACTTGTATTTGGCAGAGACATCCACAGATATTCAGCTATAAATCCTTCATTCAACACAGTCGCTTTCAGAACTATTTACTTTACAGAAAGAATTGCTAACAGGACATTAATACCCCCAAAAGGTATAGATGACCATTTTGTGGGTTGGATCAATAGTAAGAACATAGAGATCTGCATGTCTCTGACACTAAAATAGTTGCTAATAAAGTGGCAGGCTGCAATCTGGAATAATTGTTCAGCTCACAATATGGCTGCAGCCACAGAGCATAGTTCTACCCCATGGCTGTATTGCAATAAAGTAAGCAAATTATTTGCAAAGGTTTAATAACCAATATTATGCACTATTATGCATCAGATAATGGTGCAACATTCTGCAACATGTACTCTAAGAGATATACTCTGAAGTATTGTACATTCCTCTGCTTCATCACCAGCAACGAGTTCAGGGATAAAAATAACTGTTTTGCTTTATTTTTTTATATTGGCACATTGGACTGGATGCAGACTTATTGCCATATTTTGTACGATAGCTTCCACAACAGAGGCTAGCGTATGGAATTTAGAATCCTCACTTCCACATGTAAGATAACAGGACACTCCCACTGAACTCCTACATGAGGAAGGGAATTCCGCGCCAAAGACCCTACGCTAAATACATACGTTCAGAATACAGGATTGTACGTAAGGGATTAGCCGAGCCCACCCACCATGCGTATTTCATATTCATGGCGAGTGAGCCAGCCCCCGTTTGCGCACAGAATTCTGCATCAGACAAATGAAGTCCGATGAAGACTTCTTTAGTACTGTGCGTGTCCTAAGAAAATTGTGTCTGTGCGTGTCCTAAGGGAATAGCCTATTTTTTTAAGTGTGGATACGGCCCCTTTGCCCTTTTTTTTTAGAATAAAATTTGAAAGAATTTTATTTATTTTTAATTAAATAACATAGCATTTAGAAATGTTATCAATTATGTAAGGAGCTATATAGTCCCTGTAGATTTCACGGAGAAAAACATTCAGTGGAAAGCACATTCTGTTAGGATGTTGTGTGTTTTTGGCAAGATCCCCCACCCTTTTTGTAAAGTGACGTGCAGTGAAAGATAGGAGCAATCTGCTATTTCTTTTGCATTCTGTTCTCGCTAGGCTGTACCTCTGTAATTTAATTAGTAGGGTATGTTATTTATCAGCACAACCAAGCCCAGTTCTCCGCACACATTTTCTTTTTTAAATGTCTGCATTTGGAACATGTTAACAACCAAAGCTGTAAAAAGAAACCTATATTTTAGAAATACTGAATAGGAATAATTTCCAGCCAACAGATGCTGCAAAACAAGACTTACATTTCAAGAAAGCACTTGTCTAAACCAAATACTGGAACCTAAAAGATATTGCTTACCTATAGATTCCAAATACAGTATGTACCTAGCTCACACCCCAACACAGTTGCACAATTTGTAAATAAGACTACTCAAACATCTAGGATTAATTTACTAATGCGGGCAAGGAAAAGTGGAGACATTGCCCATAGCAACCAATAAGATTCTAGCTCTCAATTTCCTATTACATACTAGAAAATGTCAGCTAGAATCTGATTGGTTGCTAGGGGCAACAACTCCAGTTTTCCTTTCCCCCGCAGCTTAGTAAATCTGGCCCCTAAGACTTTCCCAAAAAACAGTTCACTCAGTTTTTATGATTATTTAATATTTTTTGTGTACAATCTGTGTTGATTTCTTAGAAGAAACATTTTAAATAAATAAATAAATAGCTATTTAGTATAATAATTTATTGTCTTGATATTTAAATGAATCTATTTCCAAACTATCATGGTTATGGGTTCTTGACACTCTCCAGAGCTAATTTCAATATATCTTATATCTAAGTTATACAAACATTTGTACTTGATACACATGCAAGTAAAAATCTAACTTGCTCTTATAATGTACGGTATAATAATTAGCTCATAGTGCAACCAAGATTAAGCAGCCCCATTAAATTAATATATATCTTGCAGAAAACAAAAGCAGGACTAGAGTGATAAATAAACAGAAATGAAAGTGTGTATTATTTCTGGAAAGAACAGTATTGAGGAAGCTTGTAAAAAAGAGGGATCTCACGCACCATTATTTGCAAAACATTAATTGTACTGTAGGACGTGTGATTTGACCCCTAACAAATGAGGCCTCCCTATACCCGTAGGACTTTCTCTGGGGCTAAGATTCAGCTATGCCGCCATAATCTTAGACTAAAACTAATGTAAACCATATGTGGTTTTAAAAGTTTGAAAAAGTAGACATATTTTATGGAGAGTTTGATTTTATGAAACAAACTTCTACTTTTTTTTTAGTCGTTGTTAAACTCCGTATATCACAATACATTTGTTCCCAGGTTTATTTTTGCAAATTGCTTTGTAGGAGTATATATGAAGCTATCTTCGATCTGCAATGCCAAATGAACAACCTGCACACATTATCTAGCTATGGAATACAGCACTGGAAGCTCCTTTTATTACTATGATATAAATGTCATTAAAGAGTGTGGAACAAAAAGACTAAAAACTCGTTTGAACCATTATCTGCTGTGGTTTCTTGATTTTTTTTTCCCCTTCTAAACAGCTAATAGCTGCTCACAGTGGCATAATGCTGTTGTTGCAGTGCTGGATAGAGGGGAGCTCGTTGCAGTCCCCCTTCCTCCTCCAGTCCTGACAGAACACTAAGCAAGCAGCCAGGGGCAGAAGTTCACCAGTTCGGGCTCAATCTCAAGGAGCTGAGGCCCAGTACAGTGGGTTGGAGCCCCATCTGACACAGCCATCAATGTATTTATAAACAATGCTCAAAATTCATACACATGTACTGAACACTGCTTTAACCTGCCAGCCTGCATCAGCACCTCTGCACATGTGCAGCAGGTGATGGTCATACACACACACATACACGCACACACACACACCCCATTCAACCTGCCCCATCCTTATTCAGCCTCTGTCTCCTAGCTACTGGGTCTGAGCTGGTCAACAGTTGCTCATAAATTATAGTGAGACTAGGATAGTATAACTCCTCCACACTTTTTTTCTATATACATGTTCCTGCATCTTCACTATATATCCTAAAGCTGTATATTGACCCTTTTACTGACTGGAGGAGTGTTGTTTCCTCCAAGCTAAAAGCACAATACTACACAAAGAGATATGTAGAGGAGCTGGCATGCTATCAAACACCACACATTTTATTTTTTCAACTAAAACACACAACTGGGTTTCTCTAGATCAGATTTGCAGCCACTGTGGCTGTTTTGCATTAATGCAGGGTCACAGGTTAAATACAGCAGAAGCAAAGGAATTTTTCCTTCAATTTCATTTATTCAATGTGCCTGACTAAGGGCCCTGCCATAACACAGACTCACAGAGGAACAGCAAGGTTAAGTAACTTGCTAAGACCCATGAAGTTAGTGTCAGGAGCTGATTTTAAACTGAGATGTCAACTCTTTGTTCTCAGTAAGGAGATGCATCACTGGCAGATCGTCCAGATGATTTGTTGTGGCTTCAAATTGAATAAGAAGGTAGTGTAACTGCAGTCACACACACATAACCATTCAATAGACTTACACTCTGTTAAACAAGGCAACAAATCTCTTGCATCCAACCAGGAAACACATACAGAGCCAGTAAAAGTGCAATAATTATTTCACTTGACAAACATTTGCAAGGCTGTTCTGAATACATCAAACATTACTTACAATATAAACACACATACACAATAAACATACATAAATATTTATAAAATGAATGTAATTCAGTTAGTTGCACATGCAGAACATTATTATTTCCCTTGGCTATCATTTTTCCATGGTCTTGGTAAAGAGTAGAAGATGAGAAATGTTATTTATTAAGATATGTTTGTCAATAAAGGCACATTCCTTTATCCCTAAGCCAAGGAACTGTGATCAAACTATTTATCAAGTATTAACATTCTTCTACTATGTGCTAAAAAGAAAAGGCACATACTACATGTTCTTACATTTATATTTTTCACTAATAATAGATTTATTTGTCACTAGCAGAACATTTGTTATGCATTAAGTTTCTGGCATACTTTCTTTTTAGATTAGGAGATCGAATTATAGGAGTTGCTATTCATACTGCTGGGAGATAGTATGGGATGGGTTTACCCCCCAAGAACCAAAATAAAACCAGCAGAAAGAATTCCACGGCCTACATGTCATGTTTCCTATATGCAATCTCTCAGCTTTTCTTGCATGAATAGCTGAATAGTTAGCATATGTTTTTAAATAGGCTCAAAACCACCCCTACCGAAATCTTACAGACGAGATCTTACACCCATCCCCACCCCCCTTCCAAGGTCGGGTAAACCAATGTCTTGGATGAATTAAAACCTCAGCTCTCTTTAGAAAATATAAATAAAACCAACCAGTGACCTTATCAAGATGAGCCCCCTACCTTCAATGAGCAAAGTGCAAGAGCAGCTTGTTGGATAAATCTTTCCAACATGATCAGATGTCATCAGCCTTACTGTGGCATTGAACTGTGTGTCTATTTTACACTGCGCTGGTGTGGAAGGGCAGGTTTAAATTAGTTGTGACAGCAGAGGCAACCATCAATGGAGTGGACAGAATGGTGGCGTCAATGCTATATAGCAATAAAAAGATGCACCCTAAACATGGTAAAGATTACATCTCCTTATACTATATTTTGCTCTGTCTTTAAAAAAGGAGAATAAATTATCTAAGGCAACTAGTCTGGTGCTAATATAATATAATTCAATTAATACCCTAAAAAAGTGAAATGCAATTCTTTGAAATCACCCAAAATAACTATTTTAATTTTACAGCAGTAAAAAAAATGCATAAAACATTTAATCACCATATATTGAATCCACTTTTTTCAGCAGGTAAAGAGTTAAAGGAAAAAAAACTTATTGATGATCATT
>WWET01002424.1:138593-149196 GCA_011038615.1 Limnodynastes dumerilii
ACCCCCCAGGTGCCCCACCAGTCACCTGCCCCCCAAGTGCCCCACCCGTCACCCGTGCCCCCAATGGCCCACCATTTACCTGCTGCACCACCAGTCACCTGCCCCACCAGTCACCCGCTCCCCCCAAGCAGCCAGTACTGGGAGGACTCTGTCATTCTCTCTTCATTAGTCAGGATTATAACAACATGGTGAGAGACAGAGAGAGAGAAAATGCCCCCCAAGTGCAGGCATTTGCCTAGTAAGAGAATAAATGCATGATTATTAATATTATTAACATGTTTTTATATAGTGCCATCATATTACGTAGTGCTTTTCCATTTTTATACAATCATTTACATCAGTCCTTGCCCTATTGGAGCTTATGTCTAACTACCATAATACATGCACAGATGGACACAGACTAGAGTTCATGCAGCCCATTAACCTACTAGCATGTTTTTGGAATGTGGGAGAAACCCAGAGCACACCCAAGCAAAGATGGGGAGAACATACAGATAAAGCCACACAGATAAAGCCTTGTCCTGGAATTGAACTCATGACCTCAGCAGTGTGAGGCAGAAATGCTAACCACTTGATTCACTATGATTTGACCTGGGTATAGAAATTCTACACAAAAAATAAATTAAAACTGCTCCACTTAAATAAATTTCTTTAATGCCTGAACCCTCACAAACTTATTGAACTAAAGTGTTTAGTATTTATTGTGTCTAAATATCTGTTTTTAATAAATACATTTTGCTATGGCAGCTGAGAGATGCTCAGCTCCCCAACAATACTTGATTGCAAAGACCTTTTGCCACCTTGCCAGCCGGTTCGTGGTCCATTTAGGAATGCATTATTCATGTAAACTTTTAAAGATATTAATTTCCATTTGAAATTAGATTTTTTTTTCTTTTTGTATAGTTGTCATTAATGCAAAGTTGGCGAAATCCTTAAGGTCTGCATTAATAAGCATTGCTGAGGAACAGACTGACAGTTCAGATCAAATGATTGTAGACATGATTATTCTTACATACTCCCTTTTCCTGATTTCAGTTTTTTTGTTTTCTTGTACTTTTCTACTGTAAAAATCCAAAAAACAGAACTTCTAACACTTTCATGTGAAATAATGTCATTTACAGAGCAAAATAAAATACAAAGTATGAATAAAATACAAAGTATGACAGGGAGTGTATCAGTATATATCACTAACAACGTGTTAGTAAATTGTGATGTACATTTGAGAGAGGAATCAGGGAATAACTGTTATCTCCATCAGCTCTCAGCACACTGACAAAACACTTAAAAAGACCCTGGACTTTGACCTTGTCTGACCTCTTCGCCTCCACTCAGATATTATTGTTTCCTGTAAGCCATGGCTGACTTACTGTGTGGAAGCTGTTTATTTTACATAAATATCTTCCTGTAAAGACCACACGATTGTTGCATTACAAGGAATATAGACACACTTGTCCAGGTCACTCTTGAGAAAACTTTGTAAAAACAACCAAAACAATTATCTTGAACCATCACATTGGATCTCATTGGGTACCACTGGCTATATATTGACCAGTCTGACCTACCCAACCACGACAATACTGCAGATAAGGATAGCAGGAAAAAAGTTGTTTATTAACAATTAATTTGCACCTAGAGGACTTTTAGCAAGGATCCTCTGGATTCAGACTTCTACACTGGAAGTGTTACCGATGGCAGAACGGGAAGCATACGGCATGTGCGCTAATTGGTAGGGGGATCTATTGGAATACTAGAACGGAAAGGGTGTTATGAGAATAACAACTTAAACAATTATATGAAATAAAATACATAATGTGCACATGTTCTGCTTACAAAAATGGACAATCAATTTACCATAAACTCCAGGGTAATTTGGTTGCTTTCCATGGTACTTTTAAGTAAGGGTCTGCTGGGCAGATATCCAATACTCTATCTTACAGTTTATATAGTTATAATTTAGTTAGCATGATACATTATATAGTATATAAACAGAGAAATGTATTCCTTAGTCCAATAAAAAATACATAAACAAAAAATAACCAGCACAATATGATGTCTATTTCAGAAAGTAAAATAAAGATCATAATTAATCCACAAAAGGGAGCTACATGGATAACTTCCACTGGCTTCTGGTGACTCTGGTTCGTAAATGAAGGGTTAAAGTGATTAATCACCAAATTTCTCCACTAAAAGGCACTGCTCAGCAGGCGCCAGACAGACCCTTGGCATCACACTAGTTAAACCATTTAGTTCTCTACATTAAGAACTAAGAAAGTTCATGTTTTCTCTGAGCCCTTATTCTTTCATCTATCAGCAATCAAGCAACTTTAAAGGGTGCACTGCTGTTGACATGACCTTTTGAAATTGTGCTGGAGTATTCAGGCCACACCAAGAGAAAATGGTTACCACAACAACCATACTTCAAAGTAGCGTGGTAATTGCAGGGTGAATTTGTACCAAAAGTCCACAGTAGTGGATCACTACCGACTAACCACTGTCAACTCGTTACTGTCCTGTTGTACACTACATGCAACCATAACACAGTAAGATCAACTCTATAAAAATTACAATAGCCAAACTGATTCAAGCCTGTATATTACTATTTTTTATGTTTAATTTCTTCTGGGATGATGTAGAAACCTAAGCACAATACTGGTGGTGTATTTACATACATAGTAAGGGGTATCTAACACATAAAGGTTGTGCGATAAGGAGTAAATATTTTTGATGTCTGAGTTCAGTTGGGAGAAAGGCCTTTAACATCAGCAAATGTGTACTATGGTTTCAGCAACATTGTTAAAAGAAGAAACTTTCTTCTTTTAAAAATGATGGATAAGAAGTATGCTTTACATGGTGGTATGAAAAAATTTACGAGAAAAAACCCACCACAGTTATGATTTGTTCGACAATGAAATGATCAGAGGAGGCAAGCGCTGTAAGACTTGATTATAGAAAAAATATGTTAACATTTTCCAGTAAGAGAAAGTATAGTGGTAGCTGTTCCTGCAAAGAACATTTGTACTGTGTGCAGCCAAATAGAATAATAAGCTCCATGTGTCTGATATGTACAATTGTGCCGTGGGTAGGAGAGGCTCTGACTAGTAACTCTGGGGTTAATTTCCACTTATATTTCTCAGTATTTATTTGATACAATTTTATTACATACCGAAAAGGTTCATAATGTTAGGATATATCAGAAGATTCCATAGGGTGTGGTATGTAACAGCAAAGGTCGCAAAGTCAGCAGTTAACCAGCTGGCATTACATGGCCGACAGGTTTATTTTATAAAGTTTCCTCTATTCAACAAAGTTGTGAACTGTCAGATAGAACATTGTAACGCAGACACTTATTGTCTTTGAGGTTACAGTAAACCGAAACCTAATTACTAATTAACGAGTTATTTACTTATCTCAAATGATGAATCTCCAGCTACAGTCAGCAGGACAAAGATGCACACAGCTTCAGTGGCAGAAAGAGAAGACAAAGCCGAGAAGCAGACAGGACAAAGCAGAGGGAGACCATACGGTGGGGAGGACAGGAGACAGGAGAAGACAAAGTGGAGGAAGAGTATAGAAGAGAAGAGGACAGAGCAGAGAAAGAGCGGAGAATGGAGGGACAAATAGAAGACAGCAGTGGGAAGAGATGCAGGATCGGGGACAGGGAGAGGAACGGATTTATTTTTTATACAGATTTTGGTGTTTTTATGCTGTACTTATGAAGGGGTAACATGCAGCTGTTAGCACGGTTCTACTCCCAACATAATAAGCTTTGATTTAAATAAATAACAACTAATAATACAGCTGTTATACAGAGTCAGCTGTATCATTGTCAATATTATGACCGTTGCTATAGGTACTATAGGCCATTCTATGCCATTTCTTATGCTTATGCATGTCAAGGTACAACCCCCAAAATTCAACCTTTTTTAATCTGATCACATTGGATGTACGCCATGTCTCCCCAGGAAATGATCAGTGGGCAACCCCTGTGCTTTTTTCCTAATAAATCCAACTACATCATTGCCATCCACCAGTGCTGTGCTGTGAAAAAAGCAAGTGAATTGCATTCCCACAACAATTAAAAATCAGGTTAATGTCCTGGTTGTTGGGATAGTGGGCATTATCTTGATCAAAGTTTAGTTCTGACAAATAAATGGATCATACATAAATATACACATATCATTTTATATATTCTATATAAAATATAAATAAAATATATATATTTTATAAAGCAACTTTGAAGTTATTGACCCTGAAATTTGAAATCGTATATAAGGTATAATTCATGAAACATTTACTATGCGCAAGTAAAATCAATAAAAAATAAAATGGATAACACAGAAAGAATAGTCTATTTAGCTATAAACCACTATTTATATCATTGAAGGGGTTGGAATATTAAAAAACGACATGATAAATTAAGAAAAATATTATCTGTGCCGAACGGTTTATCAAGATGTCCTGCATCTGGTCTCCTTGCAATGGCGCTTGGACATTTTATATGGAAGACACTGGCACTAATAATGATGTTTTTGGAACCTGCTTGGCCAGTTAAAATATAGATTTGTATAATGAGCGCCAACATGTACAAAAGTCCGGATATTCATTGGCATAGTGAAGGGAATGGATACAGTAAGGTGCATTTACCCGTAATTAGCAAAAAGTTAATGTTTATTATGACGCTATGAAGTCATAATCTGTTGCCAGGAGGCGACCAAGTTAGTTTCCTGATGGTTCAAAACAAGAAATGAAAACACCTCTATTATATTAGTCTCTTTAAGGGGTGAAGCTATCTGTATATAATGAAAAATACAAGCTGTGATCGTTACACAAAGCAAAACAAGACCTTATAAGATTCTTATAGTTAATTTCATAGCACAAACAATGAAAATATTGACATCTGTAATGCATGCTAATAATTATACCTGCTATAAATTGTTCTATGCGTTTTTAAATAATGTTTATGAATGTCATTACATTATCCCTTTTATAAATAAATAAAGAAATCATTCTGGCTTGAGAGGAAGACAAATCCCTTTAAGTGTTCCTCTGGCAATTATTTATCTTTTATATATTGACCTTTGGTATATCATGTATATATTGAGATTAGGGCTTTATCTAACATTAGTGACATAGGGCTGGATCCAGACTTAAGTAAGTGCTTGAAATTAGTTACTCTTGGGCTAAACCATGTTGATTGCAAGGGAGTCATATTTCATCTGTTGCAAACATTATTAGAGTTGAGAGGTGATGTTTCCTATCTCAAGTCTAAATAACAGTATGATAGTAAAGCTGGTCAGTATCTGTGTGCAGTAAGCAATTCAAAGATATATCCCTGCATGCAAAGAATACAATTAACTTGACTCCCCCTGAAATCAACATGGTTTAGCCCAGGAGTAACTCATTTCAAGCACTTACTTAAGTCTGGATCCAGCCCACAGGGTCTAAATATCACTCATGAGCATTATAATACTGAAAAATGTAGTACCAGTACATAAAAATACTTACCTGCTTCACAATCCATTGCACTATTCAAGCATCCAGGGATAAGTTGTCTGCCTTCAGTAGGCCCTTCTCAATTATAAATGAACTGACTTAAAAAAACTGTGTCAACTTCTACTGAGTAAGTATAAAAATGAATAAAATGGCTTTGTCTTAAGTTTTCTTTTTATTGTTTTTTTCTCTCCTTATTTAATATATGCCAAGCTTACCACTGAGGCATAATTAAAAGGTAAATTTATCTAATATATATTTATGATGCAATTTCTTTTAGAAAGATGGCCATTTTGTGTCCCTCACATGTTCTCCACACAGAGGAAATAGGGTGGGCTAGTGACTTAAGTGGTAGATGTAATATTCATTATTGTATAGCTACCTTAAAATAGTTTTAAAATGCTTCTCTCTCTCTTTAAACCAATGTGTTTGCCACTTTCAAAACACCATGGACCTGATCCACTGCCCGCATTGCATGCGTCCTAATCAGAGCAGGACTGTGTACGTCCTATTGTGGAACTTCCTCACGGATGCAAACACAGGAGGATGGTTAGCAGTGAGCCCATCTTTCTGTGCTCGCTCCCATTCTGCACATGTGCAGAGCTCATTCCCACTGCGATTCCATCTAAAAAATAGGTGGAAGCACGAGCTCGCGATCAGGTCCCATGAATGACCCCAACTGATCAATTCTGCTCCATTCCATGACTTATCCATTCTCCATTGTACTAAAACAAAGTGCTACATAACAGGTTTTTTCTATTTCCATTCACCAAACAAATCAGTCATTTATTATACTCATTTTATTTCCTCAAAACTTTTAGCTGTCTAGTAATTTTGCTGTGAATAATAACTAAATACATTTCCAATAAGTAAAATATGACAAAAAGTCTAATGGTCAACCCTATACATACTCAGCTAATTATCTAATTAATACTGCCAATGCTCTGTGCTGACCAGCTGCTTCTCTAATAACACAACACTGCTGTGTCCCTAGAGGAAATTACAGGTTACTATAGAGAACGATGAGTGTCTATTACACACGGTCCATAGTTCCATTTCCATATACACAGTCCTCAGCTACAGACTACAGTCGTCTGACATTATACAGCTCTCTGCCATTATCGAGAGACTATTAGTGTGATATACTTAATCCCGTGGCAAGAAACACTTTATTTTTGCAGTTTAATGTTGAAAATCCATTCGCCATTTTCTTTTTTTGGCGCCAGTTGCTCTAATGCTGCTAAGATAGACGCCTCTGATAAATCTCTATCTCGGAATATTTCAGCTGCTACTGAAAGGGACATAAATAAATGAGCTTTAACTCTTCCACCACCACTAATATCCTATAATACAAAATAACACAAGGTCACTAGAGCTCCCATAACAATGATGCAGTTAAACTTCCCCACACAGAAACAAATGGGGGAGTCTGTCTCTCATATCACATTTCATTTTCTAGCAAATGATGTGAAACCCACAAGGGACAAGAGGACTGTTCCTGGTTCTTGACCGTTAACTATTTACTGGCTCTCTGTACTAACGTATAGCGGGCATATTCTAGTCAAGCGACCTTAATATAAAAAGGATCCACACTAAAGCCCATAAAATTTCCATTTGATAAATAAATGATTTTATAGTGATAGTATTTGAGAATTAACAAATGATTTAAAAAGGCCATTTAACACAACATTGATATCACATTTAGATGTCTCTCTATTTGCAGTATTTATACATCAGGCCTGATGCTCTCTCTAACAGAAATATGGCATATCCCCGTGGAAGGTTCTTTCTTCAGTTTATAAAGTCCAGTCCTCAATTATTTTACAACCACAATTGATCACAAAACCCAAATTTACAAACTACTTAACAAACCTCATTATTCTTATTAAGCAAGAAAGTCTTTGCTAAATAAGCATACCAAGGTGAAATACAGAGAATAACTGTGACTGTTGGGAAAGCAAGCGCCTATGGACACCCCATCACATCAGTTGAAATGTAGCTGCTGGGAGTCTCATAAGTAAACTCTCACCAGACTACATGAACATAGTCATTCAACCATGAAGCGCACAATAGAAATCTCACTTCAGACAGATATTTAACTCTCATGAGAGTGCTTTGAATGGAGCATAAATACAGTGAGTGAAACAGATGAAGCTTTAAAATTCCCCATGTAGAATATATATTCCAATATAATGTGATAAGAATAAATAAATGCCTCACACAATTTCTATATAGTCAGCAATTACACTAAACCACAATTCTAGATTCTGAGACAGAATACACAAAAAGGTAACTATAACAAGGTTTACACGGGAAGAACATTATGTTTTACATAACTCTGTAGCTGTGTTGTAACTGGACAAAGCGCAAGTCCTGAAGCTGTAAAACGACAGAATTGAAGTTTCTCTCTCAGTCACTATGAAGCAATAATGAGGTTAGATATTAGTAACACTGAATGTGTGTGGGTTGTTGCATTTTCTTAAACAGATTGACTTTTCTATAGAAAAAAATCACAGTGCTGGCTTTCCTACTGGTGATATATAGATCATGATATGGTGAAATGAGATAGCAGGTCACATGTTTAGCACAATTCAACTGTCTAAAATACCATAGAGGATTAGAGTGTTTGTGAGTTTGTAGTGCTACAAATTGTTGTGCTATGGCTGTTATGCTATAATAACCCTCTTTCAGCTGTGACAAGTGTGTTGATCAGAAAGTATGTGGTCCGGCTAGTATATTTGCCATAAACAGCTGTATTTTTGCAGTTTAAAATGCCTTGAGCGGTCTACCTAGCTTAGCTTCTGGGATTCTAGCTGGGGTTTCAATCGAAGTCAAAACAAAATACAAGAGAAATGATGGTGGTACAAAGCCTAATTATGGCAAACTGAAACTGTGCTTTTTTTTATTAAAGCAATAAAAATGATTTTAAAAAAGAATATAGCATAGAAGGTTATAAATTGTTTCAGCTGCATATTTAGAGAAAATAATTAAATGATCACTCCATGCTGCCATATTTTTCGGGTGAGGGCTATCCATAGATGCTAAAGTGGGCTAATAATTACACTAGTAATTTTTGTACTAGCACCATTTTTCCTTCCTTTCCTGTTATTACACATTAAAACATTAAGCAAAGCCATTTTGTTGCCCTATATGTTGACTATATGGTACAACAGCGCCTAATAAAGAAGAATCATGAAGTCATTTATGTTGGTATTTAAAATAAATAGGCTGACCCAAAGTTTGACTGTTTTATGACTTGAATTTAGCTTTTTATATCATATTGAGCTTGAAATAAACAGAAACAAACATAACCAAAAGTACAAGTCGCTAGTGCATGTGATAATTGCTATATACAAGTTACTGTCATTTTAGTAATAATTTTGGATGATTTGTATAACATATTTTCCCATATGTTCTCCTTAGGACATACAGCGAACAGTAATCTAAACACCCCACATTAGTGTTTCACTAGATTTTTGAATACATTTCAGACTGTGACTAGTTACTTAGTTAAAACATTGGAAAGGGCATTTTCTTAAACAAATCAATCTTAAATGCTATCTAGGTATTCCCTAACAGTTGAAGTTTACATGATTCTTATCATTTAACAGATTGATGATAATTTATTTGTAAAATAGCAGCATATTACACAATTTAATACAGAAATCATGGCAATTGCACAAACAAATTACATATAACATTCTAGGTGCTTACAAAGTAAGAGAAACTCAAAATGCAGCAACTAAAACAGTTTTATTAGAAGCTTGACATTGTATGTTTACTGAAGACAACAGGTTAGGAACACCTCAAAAGACTGGGAGGGCAGAGTTTACTCTCTTGTTAACGATAACCATTTTTTTATTACATATGATAGATATATAAATTGCTGCCATACAGATGACAACACTGTGCAGTTTTTAGCATTAGAAAAGATTATTCACTAACAGAATACCAAAAAGTATTTCTGTTAAGTATGACATATAAAGACTCTGAAAAAACTCCTGCACTAAACAATGTGGCATACAGGGCAGATAATTTATTGACCCCAATTTGTCTCCAATGATATTCAACATTGAAACATAACAGTGAATGAAATTCAGAATAACACAAACATTTTAACATTAAAGAAAATGTAAATGCAGTTTCTGCTAACAGTGCATTATGTGATGTATGGAAACCATTGATGACATGAGAGTATGGAAGAAGCAGCCGAGATTTATATTCCGAACAAGGTCTGAGTATTCTGGATCTGATTTTCCTAACGCAAAAGCAGAATCCATGCATACATGAATTTTTTTTATTTTTGTTTACCTACACTTAATTGTATGAAGGCTTGTCTTTCTATGGGTCACCTACACACAGTGGTGTCATCTTATGCACCATAACAAACAGTACACAATAATCTTTCATTCGTTTTCTGCAAGCTAATCAAAGAAAACCACTGATTTGTTGCTATGGGTTACTGCAAGCTTATCAAAGCATTCACTGAATGGTCGAAATGGATAATTGCATACTAATTAAAGATAATCACAGATTGGTCACTGTGGGTTACTGAAATCTAATGAAAGCTAATCACTGATTGGTCAGTATGGTTTACTGCAACTTGATGAAATCCAATAACTGAACGGACAATATGGTTTACTGCAAGCTAATGAAAGCTAATTACTGAGTGCAAGGGTCAATGCCAATTTGCAGATAAGTTAGTAAATTAACTCCATTATTATCCTAAGACAGTATATGGTAATGCACCAGCTGTTTCTGATAACCATAATTTTGCACAAAATTGTAAAGGTTATAGTTCAAGAACAGTAGAGATATAGGATTTTCTAATACATTAAAGCAAAAATCTAACATTTGATAAAATACCAAAGGACAAACAAAGTCCACACTCACAAATAAAGGGAGTTTATTCAGCTCAACTACTCCAAGCAGTGGAGGTTCTTCAATAAAACTTGACACAGCAAAGAATTACATCTTAACCACTGACACATCTTACACCTTGGTCAATAGACATCACCAAAAGTGAACTTGCTAAGGTTACTTTCTAAAGCCAGTTAATGCAATAGTATCTTACAACATGAGTGTCTAACGTTTGAAGCCATTTTTGTTGGCA
>WWET01002424.1:171955-186995 GCA_011038615.1 Limnodynastes dumerilii
ATCGTTCAAAGCGTATTTTTAACGCTAGAAAAGAATTGAATTAGAAAAAAAAATAACGCCGGTAAATTTAAGAAAAAAAGCGTTAAAAATACGCCGGCGAAGGGTTTTTTGACAATTGAATCGGGCCCAGAGATTGAAAATGAGAAAGAAAAGTTCCACCTGGGCTAAACCATGTTTATTTCAGGGGAGTCATATTTCATCTGTTGTAAACAGTATTAGAGTTGAGGTGATGTTTCCTATCCCAAATCTAAATAACAGTGTAAAAGTGTAGCTGGTCAATATCTGTGTGCAGTAAGCAAAAGCAAAGTATTCTACCTGCATGCATAGAATAAAATTTATTTGACTCCACCTGAAATCAACATGGTTTTGTCCAGGTCCATTGTTATTATTATTGTTTTATTCAATTATTTATTTAGTTTCCCCTATGTATTCCGTTCAGTCATTCAGTTCATTTATTTCATGTTCATTTATTTCATTCATATATTTAACACTTTTAAAATATAACTTTTATAATGATATAATAAAATTATTTTATTATTTCATAGGTGAAATGGAATCTTACTCATATAAAATGTATTACGGTTTGTGTTTATAAATTGGGCCAGAGTAAAGGGTTACGTACGAATTTTGGTACCCGACATCCCGTGCGGAATACTGAATTGTATGTAAGGCCTTAGCCAAGCCCTTACTGTACAATTGAAATGCCAATGCCCACCTACCATGCGTATCTTGTACGCATGGTGAGTGGGCCCGCCTCCTGTGCACAGAATGAACTAGTACAAAGTTTCAGGCTATTTCTGTACGTGACATATGCAGTAGCCTGACGTTATCAATTCTGTATAAGGCCCATTGATGTCAGTTTATGTGTCTTTGGAATGTTTGTTTCTGTAACAGCTGACTATTCTAGGAATAATAACAAATTCATTAAGAGCAGTTTACATTCACTACTGCATGTTTGTTATTGCTCAAACATGATGATGTTATCATCGTTACTGAGTTAATTAGTTCAGTTTCTGGTGTAAAACTGTGTATAGAATCAGAAACATACATATTTATGTCAACTTTATTTAAAGATAGTAGATACTGAAAAAGTTATCACAATGTACCTAGCATGGATTGATCTTCTATGAGATCATTGCTCACTATGCATTAATACTTTGCGCAATGTGTTGGTTTAGTATATATGTTTACAGAGGAATCCCAGACTTCTGGCACATTGTAGAATTTTGACAATACAAATTAGCTAGCATTTTTTTCTGAATACTGTAGTATATTATCAGGGCCTGATTCACAGATTGTAATGAAATAAATAGGTGCAGATATGCATGTATCCACACCTAACTTACAGCTTCCTCCTTCGCCACCTACCCCTTATTTTACGAACTCCTTCCCATGCGTTATTTCCTTCTTAAGAATGAAAATATACACGGATGTTCTCTTGCCGCACCCTCCTGAGCTCATTACTTGTACGCCATCCACCCTTCTTAAAAATTCCCTGAGGTTGCCCAGGCACGCCTCCTTCTTCTTATCCATCTACGTGTAGTCTTTAAAGACCACACATAGTCAATCTACGTACCTATGTGTTACTGAGCAAGAGTGCATAACTTACTACACCTTAGGTTATTTCTTAAAAAAACGCATCCAGGGGCTGGCTGGCAAGTTTTAGCCTGGAGGGCAAGCCCACAGCAGTGGCCCATAACTAATGACCCGTTCTTAAAGGATGGTTGTCAGTAAACCACTGGAGTACTTTAGGGGTAACATTATTACACTGGTTATGCAGTGTATAGACAGCTGCATCACCATCAGGAGTTTTAAAATCATCATTAGTGTCATTACTATGGTGTTATATCAGAGAAGGCATAAGGCCTAACCAATGATATACCGCAATGTTACATATTAAGTAGCACAATCTAAAATGTTAATTTAATTACACAATATAACAAATTATTAAGTTGCACGATCTAACATATCAATTAGGTCACACAATGTAACATATTATTTAAGTGGCACTGACCTTCTATACCGCTTCCCATGCTACCTATACTGCTGCCCATCCTATTTTCACTATCACGCTTCCATACTAGCAATTGCACTGCACATCCTATTTATAACCATCAAACTGCCATTACCATCACACTGCCCATATTATCACAATGGCCATACTTTCTTATAGAAAACAATCATACAAACTGCCATTACCATCACACTGGCCATACTTTCTAATTTCTATACAGTCACTCACCCACTTCCATTACCATCACACTGCTAGTACTTTCTTATGGCATACAAAGCACAAACACACTGCCCATACCATCACACTGCTAATACTTTTATATGGCATACAGTAACACACAATGTCCCTACTTTCTTATCGCATACAGTCATACACACACACTGCCCATACCATCACAGTGCACCTACTTTCTTATGGCATAGACTCACACACACACACACACACACACACACACACTAAAAATGATGGGGAGGGGAAATGCTTTGTGTAGAAACTGCGATAAAATCTAAAAAATCTACAAAAATGTCTAAATTCCCTTATGTGTATAGATATCTATAACCAAATGTCACATATAAACTAAAAACTCAGTTAGAAAAAATATAAATAGTTAATTAGCTAGAAAGAGATTATGAAGGATGACAATAGGGTGCACATATAAGTATAAACAAAAATTACAGTTTGAGAAAGAGCAACGCATTGGTCCTGAAACACGTCGCTGGCAACACTCCACACCAATTTCATTCCACAACCAGTAATCACTGATAGCTGACTGAGCCGTGCCTTACATTGGAGACTGGAGTCCCCTCTCCCCTGTACCTTCCTTACATCTTTCACTTAACGGTTCACCTTTTATGGTTATTTATTTCTGTATATATTATGCTTTCATGTGTTTTTATTTTTATGGATTTTGAATAAATATTCTTATATTAATATACTTCTATACTATTTATCCTTCATATCATCTATCTAGCTTACTATCTATTTATAATTTTTATAAATGAGAGTTTTTAGATTATATGTGACATTTGGTTATATATATATATATATACACACACATAACTTTTGGATGCAATTTTGAATTTTTGTACATTTTTTTAGACTATCGCAGTACCTACACAGTGCATTTCCCCCGTTTGTCCATTGCTTGGTTGCAGTGCTTTTTTTGGGGTTTGGTAGATGCCCTTGGTATAGGGGTGAACGGCTGCATATTGGCACTGAGTCCCACTGTACCGTATATGTATGATATTAGCACAAACACTCTGCCCATACCACTACACTGACCATACTTTCTAATGTCCATACAGTCACTCAATTCATTACCATCACACTACCCACACTTTCTTATGCCATACAATCATACACACACACTGCCCATAACATCATACTGCCCAGACTTTCCAATGCCCATACAGTCACACACACACTGCCTATACTTTCTCATGTCCATACAGTCTCACACACACACACACACACACACTGCCCATACTTTCTTATGTCCATACAGTCACACACATACTGCCCATACTTTATCATGTCCATACACACACATACTAACTCCCTCTCTGTTCTTTCTTACCTTTCAATTACTTCCTTTCTATTCTTTTTTTCTTCTTTTCTCCATCTTCTTCCTGTGTGCTCCGCTGCCCAGCTTCTTCCAGTTGTCTCCTAACACGTGCTGGCCGTAACATCCATGATATCATCACGCCCAGCACGTCGTTGCCGAGGAAGCAGGGCGCTGTTTAACGCTCACAGTACCCTGGTTCCACTGTTTCCATAGTGTGGAGCCCTAGACCAGGTGGGGACATAAGTCCCCGTTCTGGTCGGCCGGTTAGCAGGCCGTGGGCTGTACAGAGGCGGCCCTAATACCACTGATGGCGGGGCGGCCCGGGGGGCACATGCCACCCTGTTTCTGAAGCGTTTTTTTTTTTAAATATAGCGGTATTCTTAAATCACTAAATATACATTCACTTGGATAGTAAGACATTTCAGAAGCATTAGGAATTTTATTTTGTAAACACAGCCCAGAAAATTATATCCTTCACTATGTATAAGTCATGATACCACTTTAAAGTATACTTGCTAAGAAATTTCCAAATCATGGCAAACCCAACCTACAACTGTATTTGAATAGACAGGGCTGGTACTGTGGGGGCAGACATGGAGGCAGGCATTGGCAATAGGGGGCAGACATGGAGACAGGCACTGGCAATAGGGGGCAGAAGGAGGGGAGGCATAGGGGGCAAATGGAGACTGGCTATTGAGGGCAGACATCACATTGGAGGCTGGCATTGGCAATGGGGGGGCATAAGGCAATTAATTTGGGACAGACATGGAGGCAGGTACTGGCATATGGAGACTGGCACTGGCAATAGGGGGCATGTTGAGGTTGCTACTTATAATCTCTTCAATTGGTTTATCCAGAGTTGCTACTGCTGCATACTATTTATCTAGTGAACATAGGTTAAAGTGGAGTTTATTTGCGGGAGCAATTACACAGTAATATCACGGCTTTTTAGCCATTGGATTGCCGCCTTCACGATGGAGAAACCGCATAAAGAGTGTCTACACCGGACTCTAATTTGGAACCATATGTGCTGCACTTAAGATTGACTCCAGCGAGTGCCGACGACTGTACTGAGCGGTTAGCTGGGGCGCCGTTGGAGACCGAGTGCACTCACACAGAAAACACAGGATCCACGTCCCGATCCTCTGGTTTATCATATCAAGCAACATTAGCAGCTACTCACCACAATAGTAACCACTACACGGTATTCTAAACAACTGTAACCCGCCACACAGGACTCCAAACAGCAGACATCGGACGGTGATATAAACCTTCCATTTATATCCTTATAATTCCAACAGCACGGGACACTTTGAAAGTTTAAAGAGGCTTACAACTGCTAAATAGAAGTCTCCCAGCTAAATTGTTTACATTTTAAGCTGTTTAAAAGTGGTAGCTTTATTGACACGTATTTGCCTGCAATACCAGCTATTTAAACTTACTCTAAAGCTGCCTCTAATAAGATAACTTCATCAACAGATACTGGAAATAGGAGAAAATCTGCGCACCACAATCCAGCTGCTGTAAGTTCACTTAAAGGGTGTCTCAACCCTCAAAAAACATAGACCATAAAACAAACTTTAAAATGAACTCCATCAGCGCTTAGATTTCACAGTGTGAAGTATCAGTGTGACCAATATAAATAAATAAAAATAAATAAATATGAATAAATGATAAGTTCAATATGAAATGATAAGTCCAATGAAATGTGGAAAACTTGATGCTTGAGATGTCACCTTACCTCCGATGGGGGGATAAATGGAGGAGACAAAATAAGACAAAAACAATTTATTAATACAAATCTAAAGTTTAAAAATATGAAAGATGGAGCAGGAGTTCATACCAGGAATTGATGGAAAAGAGGGGGGAGAGATGGGGCTGTATCCTGATGTTAAACTGGTACCGAAGGATGAGCTGCCCACAAACAAGTCCGTCCCTGCTGTCCTGGTAAGTGTCCCCTGGTCCTGGATGCCGCCGACTAACGCGTTTCAGACCCTCCCTGGGTCCTTTCTCAAAGTCCGTGCGGCAAGTACTTGGCTTCCTGGTCTTATAATCCTTCCTCCACGTTAATTGGGTGAGAGGTACACGTGACCGGTGCTGGAATCCCTTGCAACCAGACGGCGCATAAACAGAGGGGAGATGACACACTGATACTTCAAAAATACTTCAAAATGAATGTCCTATCATAGGACGCTAGTGTAAACATATGCGATAACCAGCTAACATGTGTGTTTAATTGGAACAATAAAGGATTGAGGTACCGTGTGGTCGTCATGGAGACGAGTAAAACATAAACAGAAGAACTTTTCATACAGCAGAGCGCGCAATACGTAATCAGTGGCATCGCTCTGCTGGGAAGAAATATAAGGAAAAACAGCAGAAAAACAAAAACGTATGGCCTATGAATGTAAATAAAGAACCCCATCAATAGGGTGGAAGTGAACAGTATAAATATATAATTCATTGCACCAATGATACCCACATTGAATGGTGCATAGGTGGGGGTGTACAAAAAGGAATACATGTAAAATAATAATTATTTGATATATACATATTAAATATATTACAATATAAAGTGCATATGTGCAATAGTAAACAGAGTGGCAAATGATAGAACCAATATGATACACCAATGTATATAAAGGAAATTCATATGTGGAAAAAATGATAGACCAATGTTTATAATGGGAATCCAAATAAAAATCGCTCTTCATTAAAAATTGAAATAAACGGACATGCGCAATAATATATAATAGATAAACAATGTTTACTAATAAAAACAATGTTTGCTATTAAGAACAATGTTTACTAATAAAAACACTTATAACAAAAAATACTAATGTAAATATATTAATATAAATATAAAAAGAGAAAATATTAATATAAAATACATAAATATAAGATAAAGTGACAAAGTGTGATTTAGATCCTAGTACCAGCTAAAATAAAGGTATGGATGGGAACCCTACGTCTATATAGGAAACCAAGGAGAATTAATAAATTATAGCATACATTGCCAATGAGAATAATATTCATACCTGACGGAATGACTGACATATACAAGGTGAGGGATTCTGATCCCATTATAGGGAGATCCTATTCATAGTAAAAACTCTTGCCATGAAGGATAAAATATGATAAAAGAGGGCCTAACCGTGGATAAAGGAAAAGGGGCATAAAGTCAAAATCACATACATGGGGAACTGATGAACAAAATAATGTATTGATGTACTGCTAATTGGGCAATAAAATAGTGGCTAAGGATCATGCCGGTAGGCAATGTATCCTCACCTATCCATTACCATCCATAAACTAAGAATAAATGTAAGAGAGCACGAATGACACAATGGAAGATAGACCATACATATTAATAGGGATCTAAAGCAATCATGTATGGAACCTGTCTGGTCAAAAATTTTCCATCAATTCCTGGTATGAACTCCTGCTCCATCTTTTATGTTTTTATACCATAGACTTGTATTAATAAATTGTTTTTGTCATATTTTGTCTCCTCCGTTCATCCCCCCATTGGGGGTAAGGTGACATCTCAAGCATCAAGTCTTCCACAATTTCATATTGGACATATCATTTATCCATTTCATATCCTTCTATTTATTTATTTATATTTATATTGGTCACACTGATACTTCACACTGTGAAATCTGAGCGCTGATAGAGTTCATTTTATAGTTTGTTTTATGGTCCATGTTTTTTGAGGGTTGAGACACCCTTTAAGTGAACTCACAGCAGCTGGATTGTGGTGCGCAGATTTTCTCCTATTTCCAGTATCTAAAAGTCACCGGAAACCCGTCTGGCCGAGGGGAGTGTCATGGGTGTAGCCTTTGCTGCATGCGCAAAAACGCGCACGTAGTAAAAACAGATCTATGAATCCGGTCCTAAGTGAGGACAAATTGGAAATGTTATGGCTGGGTCCTCAGATCGTAAGGCTCAATGGGAAAAGGGAGGAGTCTTGGATCCCTGCAAGCACTCTAATCAGAACTTCAAACATAGTGCCAATGGAAGTGTAGATCTTGTTCCCAGTGATTAACTTAGGTTTTCCACTAAATTGGTCAGGAAAGATCCAAAATTTGTGTTTATTTAAATGTAGAGATTTGTTTTTTTTTCAGGTTCATAATCTTTTACTTTCAATGACAGTAACTGTGGATGGATTAGAGCTCAATTATTACTATATGCTACTTATATGCAGTGAACACTTTTGTCGATTTGCTACATATAATTACTACACAGCACAGAAATGGGACTCTATGTACAACCCTATGTTTTTAAATCGTCAACTGATTAAACGGTTAAATAGTTGCCAAGCAAAGGGCCTTTACAAAATGTAATTTTATTGAATTGTACAGGATTTCTATCAACATATTCTAAATATATTGCTGCCTATTACTGACTGTCCTTTAAACTTTTCATTTAACTTCTTATATTACCTTAGTAGACTTGTATCTTTTGTTTTTACTGCATATGAACCTATCTACTTCCCATAGGTCAAAGTCTGAAATATGCATTTAGTAAATGTTGCAGTATAGTTCAATTACATACAGCTGTCTGAATGTGGAGCCTGTTCGTCTTTTAAAATTGTGATGTATAGTTAGGGACAAGCTGAGCAGACTGATGAAACTTTGAAAATATTCCTTATAGGCTAAAACACTATCTTGCATTTATTTGTTAAAGCATATGAACAGAGCATTAGGAACTATTTAACATGTGCGCTCATTTTCCCTGGAACTGAAGCTAACCAATTGAGGTGGAATCCAGTGATTTGTCTGCTGGCATCTGTATCTGACATGGTTGCTTAAAGAAATGTTATGGTGCAGTTTCACTGCATAGTTGATGCCACAGTTAACTGGATGAATGTTGTTGTTTTTCCCATCACTTGGCAGTCCCTCTCTGAAAGCTGTCTAATTGTACAAACTGCTCCAGACATGCCATGCCGCAATGAGGGGGATACATACTCTGCATTATGCACCTAAAGTTTTCCTCAGAATCACCATGCAACTTATTTAATATACAAATCATGCAAATCTTTAATGAATAAATGTCATGCTCTGGGGTCTTTGTTTTGTCTGACTATTTAGTAACAGGGGACTGGATCCAGACCCCTGCACACTTTCCGTATGTGCGAGTGTCTGTTAGTCTGCACAGAAGAGGGGAGTGAACTACCCCTGTCACTCCCCTCTTTCATGTGTGACTTACGCTGCCATAAGCCAGCCTTACATCACATGAGTGGATCTTGGGTTTGTCCAAACGCTAACAATTGAAATGCTTTCCTCACTCACTCTGGCGGGCGGAGGGGAAGCACAGCCCCTTTCTTATTAAATCCCATCGTACGGAACTAAGTTCCATAACATAGGACTTACAATCAGAATTCTTGCGTAACATCTGGAGGGTGCATGCGGCCCCCCTCCATACAACCCACTTACTCACTTTGGGGTAGATCCAGACCTAAGTACGCTAGCCGCTGACGTAAAATTGCCAATTTGTATGTACTGTGCATGCACACGGCAGATGTTACGCCATGCAACTCTTAACGTACGTACCATCAGCGTAACTACAAATGAAGGGGCGGGTCATCCAAACAACACCCAGAAATACGTTTTGTAGGCAGAGGGAGGCATTTAAATTGTACATTATGGTCCGGCTTAGGCCGTTATGTACGTGAATCCATTACATATGTCCGTACTTACGTTTTGAAAAGTTAAGGTAGGGTTTTGGAAATGTAAAACAACCAGAGTACGTACGATCGAGGGGAGTGCATAGAGAATACGCTAGCGTAAATACGCTACGCGATCTAACGTAACAAGCACAGTGAATTTGACCCTTTGTGTGCAAATGTGGGCTAATGTTCTTACCTTTGGATCCAGTCCTGGTTTATTGTGAAACCAAAAATACAGATACTGGAAAATAATAGTCCAAGGAGTATGTGGGTAAATAAAAACCCAAGAAGCTCAGATATAAATTATAGTCTACACCAGTGGTTCCCAAACTTTTTTAGAATCTCTTGCGTGACGGTCTCTTTACAAATTTTTTGATTGCTCGCAGACCCTTTAAGTTTAAAGTTAACTACAATTAACATATGGGTTACTGTTACAAAAACATTTTTTGACAAACAATTATTTATTCAGAAAATGGCAAATCTTAGTTATCAAATGTACATTCAATGGGATGGGTGCATGTGCTTTGCCTGAAGCAGTTCTTCTAGGTTTGGCTTTGTTTTGGCCTGTGCAACTCTCATGTCATTTGTCGCGTCTAATCTGTTTCTGGATTTTGTTTTGATAGCAAGTAGTGTGGAAAAAGCCAACTCACACTCATAGGTTGCAAATGAAATCAGCACTCTTATCAAATCAATAAACTGCTCCGCTCAACCCACAACACATTCTCTGGTTAGCTCTAAGTTTAGCTCTTAGTTTCTAAGAATTGACACACCGGCTATTTGAGATCTGAGAGACAGATAGTAACTGAAACGCCTCAGATTGTTGACGCTTCACAATATGCGAAAGATTTCTGGGAACAAAGTGGGCCTAAAAACTTTCGACCAACATGCTGCTGGATGAGCTCCGCAGTCCCCCAGAATGGGCTCTGCTGACCCCACTTTGAGAAACACTGGTCTACACAGTGCACAAGTAAATAATAGTCCAAGATAATAACCCAAAGGAGTGAACTGGTAAATAACAGTCCAAGATGAATATACAGAGACAATGAGGATACTAGAGCAGATACGTTGGTACCTGTGGGTGAACAGACACAAGGAGCCAAATTTACTAAAGGTGAAATTTACCAGCGAATTTAAATCGCTGTATTTACTAATGCAAAGTCAGGGCAAAATCTCCAGAGATTATGGTTTTTCAAAATTGCCTTAGAAAAAAACCGCCATAGTTCAAAATCGCCATTAAATACATAGGAATCGCTGGATTCACAAAGGGTACTGTTTGAAATTCACTGTTAAATAGGGCCAAAATTGCAAGAGATAAATACAGTTGCTTCTCACAGGCGACTTTGCAAAAATTGCTGGCAATTGGTCAGTTATTAATGAGTGAGGCTATAAAAATGGCATCACAAGCTGGAAGCAGCTGATGCTATTTGTTATTATTATTAAAATGGCCTGTATTACGAACATGCAGCATATCCTTTGTAATGTGTGCCTTGCATATCACATTTTAAAAAAAGAACATTAAAAAACCTTAGTAATAAAAAAATCCCAGCCGTGGTATGCTGTTAACCATTAGCATGCTGCGGCATATAATACTAGAAGGTATAGCATGCTCATGCTTAGTTCCATAAGCGGCAGCTTGCCAAGGGTTAAGTGCATGCTGCCGCAACTATAATGGAAAACCTTACAATAAAAAGATCACAATATATTATAAAAATTTACCTGTTACACAAAAAAAACATGTAAATGATCACAATAAATAAATAATTAATCTACCCTGATTAAAATACAGAAACAAAGGGAAAAATAGCCCCAGCAACACTGCCATAAACCAGTAATAGACTATACAGTTCTATCTGTAACATAAAACACAGAAACGTCCGTTACACTTATTTGCGCAAATATGTGATAAGTCACCAGCCACCGTCAAGGCCTTTCTGCATTTGGTGGTCCTAACTCTAACAGTGAGAATCCCAATGTTGGGTCACATATATATGTTTTTAAATTGAGAGCAAAACTTACTTCAGGGGACACCCCTTACAGTCTCCAAAATGGCCGCTGTGGAACTACTCCCCCTCTCAGCTGCTGCTCCCAGACATGCCCACAAACAGTACAAACACAGAATGGAAGTTGATCAATTTCCCTTTGTTTCTGTGGCTAGCAGATTAACCCCTGTCTTTCATGCACCTGTTTACATTTACCTATAAATTGATTGAGCAACTTCCATTCTGTTTGTACTGATTAAAATACACACATATTATGACCCGAATATCATAATTAATTAATTAAAAAATATGGGCCGATATATTTCTAAATAAAACACTTGCCTCGATACATAAATAAAAAATACTTGCTGGGTTCCGTCGGCCCTGGGTAGACACAGGCTAAAACCTGTGGTTGAGCAGGGTGTGGGTCTCCTGTAAGAACAGCCCTTTTATTTAAAACGGACATTTTATAACAGCCAGCTCCAAACTGGTTCTCAAATTGATTGCTTCTGGCTCGCCGAGGAGAAGTAAGTATTTAACTAAACCCAACCCTTATCCTAATCTTTACCCTAACCCTACACTTCCATTACCCTAACCCTATCTTCCCCGCAGCCTGACCCTAAGACTCTCTTCCCCACAGCCTGACTGTATGGGCCAGATTTACTAAGCTGCGGGAAAGGAAAAGTGACATTTCCTAGTATGTAATAGCAAAGTGAGAGCTAGAATCTGATTATTTGCTATGGACAACATTTGCACTTTTTCTATCCCACAGCTTAGTATATTTGTCCCAAAGACTACCCCCCCTGCAGCCTGACCCCAAGACTCCCTAATCCTAAGACTTCCCATAGACCCTCCTGTGATACTCGTCTGATCTGGTGCAGCGGGGTCTGCGGCAGTGCCTAATTAATGAATGATTTAGTATGCTTAAAAATAAATTCAACATATTTACCCATTCATTAGTAAAACTTTCTAAGCAGTAATATTTTTGAAATAGAGATAGATAAAACGAACTTTTGTTGTAGAGAATGCATCCCGCTTGAGCAGACATGCAGAGAGACCTGTAGTTCAGCAGACATAGGCTGCAACGTGTAGTTCAGCAGCCTGGATGAATCCAGGCATGCCCCATAACCATGTTGTGTTAGGAAGGGTTGCTTCTTATTCATAAAGTGCAGTTGAAATGGGCCCAGGATAATGAGCCAGGTAATCCCAGCACAGCAGCACCTCAGCACTAAAGTGCCAACAGGGTTACCTAGTTGGCACTCTATTAGAAAAAGATAATAAGGACAGAGCACAAGAGACAGTGAGAATATCTCCAAGACTGAGATACAGTTCAGCCCTGTATATTTGCAGACATCCAATATGCCTTCTGTGAGTTTGTTTGGTCACAAGTTGTGGAAACACTTGGAATCAGGCCCCAAGTCTCTTGCAGGTGAATAGTGCAAATCGTACTTGTATAGACAAGTGTAGACAGAGATATTATGGATTTAGTTGTATCTTCATACAGATAGGAGCATGCAGGGAAAACTAGGAACAGAAACATACACCTTTATAACCAGATTTAGAGTGTGAAAATAAAAGAGGAAAGTTACAGCTGGGCAAAAGCATGCTGAATTCAGGGGGAGTCAAATAAATGTTATGCTATGTATGAAGGGAAAATACTTTATAATAATAATGCTTTTGCTTATTGTACACAGATACTGACCAGCTTCACTTTTACACTGTTACTTGGGGGTCTATTTACAAAGGTCGCTTTTGGCTAGTGATTATGAATCGCCAGCCATTGCTGTGATTTTCCCGCAATTTTTTTGTAAAAATTGTTGGATTCACTAAGCGACGCTTTTGGCTGGCGATTTATAAACGCTGTCCATAAGCATTGATTCTTCAAGGTTTAAATCGCTGTGCTTTTCTATTGAAGACGTCTTAGACACTAGAGGTCCCCCTGAAGGGGACCTCTAGTGGCCTTTAGTGAATTTGGCGATTCCGATGTGTTGCATGGCAAACATCTGGACGATTTTGTGTCCGCGATGTTTGCCATGATGATTTTGCTAAAGTCCTGGGACCTTGCCTTTAGTGAATGTGCTGATGGCATAATTGCCACAGCAAAGTCCCGAGACTTTGGTCGATTTTAGCAAAATCGACCTTAGTAAATAGACCCCTTGGACTGGGAAACATCATCTTTCATCTATAATACTGTTTGCAACAGATGAAATTTGACTCCCCTGAAATCAACAGTTTTGCCCAGGTATAACTTTCCTCTCCTGTTTTCAAACTGAATCAGGGCCTTAATTAGTAGAAATGTAATGCCCTCAGTCCAGAAGAATATATGCTCCAAAATGATGAGATTAGCCTAATGCAAATTTCTGTTTATAAATAAATCTAAAATCATTTACATTTTTATAATGAGGAACAAGAAAACATAAAAATGTGGGGTCTATTTAAAAACTTAATTTTGAAGTAAAAACTGGTACTATTACATAAAAATCAAGTTTTCTACTATTTACAAAGCATGTATCGTCATTAAAAACTTCAGTTTCCATGGCGATGCATAAAAATATGGCATCACCCCACCATTCCATTCTTTTCAGAGCGAGCCAACGCTTCCTTATATTTACAAAGCCTCGGAGCAGAGTTTTACACTATGCCCCTGGCGTAAAAGTAACGCCAGCTTAGGGTAGTGTTAGGAGTAAGTATTCGAGTGGTGTCCTCATATACCCCTCTTTTCCTCCACCTAACAGCTGTTATTAGGTGGAGGAAAAGGGGGGGCATGTATGGGGAGACCAAAGGAATACACATATGTAAAATAAAAATAAAAATTTCAAAAATAGTTTTATTTTTCATTTAATTTTAAAAATAAAATAGAAACAAATACATTTATAATATTAAAAGTAATAAAAAAATAAAAATATAAAGTAAAACTTACCGGAACCGAGATTTCCAACTCCGATATGAACACAGTGCGCATGCGCATGCAGTGTTTTTCATACCAGGATTTGAAATTTTCAAAGTTCCGCAATGGAGTCTCTGTACATGTGCAGGACTTCATTCATACTTGGTATGAATAAAATGTCCTGCGATGAGCTCAGAGATCATTGCGTGACCTCGCAGGAGGGGTAAGTATTAATAAATGTAATGAACGAAGCTGTCAGGCTCGCTGTGAGGAGGAACCAGGATCAGCATCGTTCATTTAAAAATGATATCCTATGTAAATAGAACCCTGTGTTGTTGAGAGGCTCTGTTTTCTCTGATGTCATATTTTATGCTTATCAAAAAGAGCATAGGTTCAGACAAGATATGGGCCTTGTTGTCTCCTGCAACCCCTTCATCAGTTTTCTGAGTTTGTTAATCATAACTTGTAGCTGGGTGTGGTTCCCCGGTTAGAAAATCCCAATTTCGAAAATTCGAATTGCGAATTTTCGTTTGCGAATGCGAATTTTCTCCGAATTGCTAAAATTCGAAAAATGCATACACCTAAAGGTTTCTATTTCTACTAGTCTGAAATTATAATTTTTCTAATTCGAAAATCTGTATTTCGAATACAACTATATTTAGAATAGTGTACATTTCGATACAGAGCAAAGTAGAATAATGGTCAAATTCGAAAATTCGAATTTCGAAAATGTACTAGTAGAATATATGTATTTTACGAATAATCGTATTGCGAATCATTCGCATAACGAAATAGCCAAATTGCAAATTTTTTTGCGAATTTTCGCTAACGGCAGACGCAATGTATTAGCTTTTGATTGTTGACAGGGATTAACTATACTTCCATATGAAGGGAGGGAGTGAGTGCTTTCATCTTCAAATCAAGC
>WWET01002424.1:193487-206128 GCA_011038615.1 Limnodynastes dumerilii
ATATATATACACACATATATATATACATATTTTTTATTATTTATTCCGTTTATTTATTTTTATTTGTTTTGAAAATTATTTATTATTATTAATATTATTATTATTATTATTATTATTAATAATTTATTTATTTATATATTTGTTTATTTATTTATGATTAACAACATTAAATGAAATAAACTATTAGTATATTTATTTATTTAATTATGAATAACAACATTAAATGAAATGAAATGTAGAAATTGAAAAGAATAGCTATATAGAGAAAATTCGAAAATAGAAATGTAGAAATAGAAGTATATTCTGAATAGGGAGCTTTATGAAATAGAATTTTTCGAAATTGAGAATAATAGCAATAGAGAATAATCGAAAATACAGCAATCGAAATAGAAATACAATCGAAATGTGCATGTTTCGTAACCTATTACATTCGAAATAGGGAACGTTCGAAATAGCGAAAATTCGAAATTGCGAATTTTCGAAATAGCGAAAATTCGCAATTTAGTGGTCGAAATAGAGATTTTCGAAATTGGCATTTTCTAACCGGGGACTGACTACCCTTGTAGCTCTAGTGTAAAATGTCTGCTGGTGTAGTATTACATATAGGTGTCTCTATGTTTCATTAAATCTATTGTTTAAACCTGTTCTCAGAATATGCCCTTTGAATGGTTAGATGGGCATAGCATAGTACTCACATGGACTGAAGTGTATGAGCATACCTAACAGTGTTGAAGAATATATAACTTTTCTGGAAATGCTAAATGTCTGCTTCAAAATAACATCAAGTTTACAATGTACATTTACTTCATAAAGGTTTAAAGTGCTATGACCTCAATCACACAATCAACTGCTGTTCTGTATTTGTTTGTTGGTTTGTCTAGAAAGCAAGTTTAATAACTGCCATGATTAACCATACATGTTATACAATGACAAAGCTTTTCCAGGTATAATGTACCTGATAAGTATTAGTACTGTATGAGAACAAGATGCATTTTCTTAGTCACTAACTACATGAAAGGTTAATTGTGACCCTAGATTGATAGGGATTCCTTTAACATCGTATTCTCATTTCTCATACAAGTGGAACAGATGGACAAAGTTTATTTCCCTGTGGACTGCCCTTTGGCTACAAATTCCTCCTGCCATAAGGTTCCGTAATTCTCCAAAAGTCATCAAACCTGTTTGTTCAGTAGCTGTGGAATTGTGGATTGATCTCAAAGTGCTCTCTTTCTGAATATAAGCTATTTATTTAGATATTTAAAGAGAAATCAGTATACATACTATGCCCAATAAATAGCAAACATGTGCACTGGTCTCCCGGAATGCAATAGTAATGTAAACATTTGCCATAATTAAATGAACATGACTATTGTGGTTTGTATATCATTTTTGAAGATCCCTGCGGTCAGTCCAGAATGATGAGAATGTTTCCTATGTAATGCAGAAGGTATTACAACACACTTTTTAAAGTGCTGAATAATCAAAGAAGAAAAGTAAATAGTACAGACATATTTAGGGCTCTGCTAATTAGTCGTATTTTTGTCTTGCAGAATGATACTGCTGGATAATTCAAATGTTAGCTATTTATGTGAAGAGATCTTAATTAACGCTTTAATATTGGTGCATGCATAACATATTGGCTGGAAGACAGCTCATGGAAAAAAATATACAATATTTTCTCCTGATTTCAGGATATAACTAGTTATAACTAGATATAAATATTCTGCAATGATTATCAAAGTTGGGAAGATAAAGGGCAAAGTTACCATTTATGCTTACTGAGATTGACAAAGATGGATCTTTAGTCAAATCATAACACTAAAAAAAACACACATCGGGCCAGAGCCTGAGCTAAGTACGCTAGCGAATTTACGTTAGCCGATGACGTCAAATTGGCTATTTGTATTTACTGCACATGCACGCGGCAGATGTTATGCCACGTAACTCTGATCATATGTATCATATGCATATAGTTATGCAGATGGTACATACGATGGCGTAACATCTGCAGCGCACAACGTGGGGGGCAACGACACCCTTAGTTATGCTTTGTAGGCGGAGTGAGGCATTTAAATTGTACAGTATGGGCCGGGTTATGACATTACGTACGTCAATCCATTACGTACGTCAGTACTTACTCTTTGAAAAGTTAAGGTAGGGTTTGGGAAGCGTAAAATGGCCAAAGTACATACGAGTGAGGGGAGTGCACTTGTAACGTCACTAGCCCATAAGTCTGGATTTACCCCATCATCCTTATTTAGTGGCCTCTCTATTTATTATTAATAAAAGATGAGTGTAAACCTTGCTCTGAATAAATTGTTCTGTAAAAAGATTATGTACATCCATGGGCAATATTCTACCTACACAATACAATTTACTATTGTGACACACGCCTTTCTGATTTCCCCCATAACCCCTAGACTATATATTGCATTTAGCAATTACAGTAATTTTCCTTGCAAAAACTATTAACGTGTTGTTCCTCTCTCTTTCTGTCTGTCTCTCTCTTCTGCAATTATTAAAGGCTTTAATTCCTGGTTAAAGACTTCTTCTATGCTGCATTTCTATCTCCCTAAATGAACAAGATTTTCTTATTGCCTCTATGCCTTCAAGTGCTCCAAATTCCTCAACCAGAGGATGTGATCACATCTACAGGTACATCTAACTTTGAAGATGTCAGATCAATCAGATTCTGGTTATTATTTATCAAGCACATTCAACCACATGCAACAAAAAAAAGAGTGAGAATCTGATTGGTTATTTAGTGCTCTCAAGTTTTCCCTCATTAAATATTCCTCATCATCAGAGCTGACTTGCAAGTTTTGACTTGTAATGCAGCCACGTTTCTTTTCGACAGTCTGAAAGAGACTTTCTGCAATGGATGCAGCTGCATCACTTAACAACTGCTCATCATGTTGGTCAATTTGACAACTTTTCATCTTTCTTTCAGGTTTCTAGTAAGTTGTTAACAAATTGATCTTCCTCTGTTGCATGGTACGGGCAGGGTTGTAAGGAGTTACAGCATCCAGAATTATTTGTATTATTTGTATTTTTACCATATACCAGATGGCAGAGTATCTTTAATAAAATATGTTGGGGACTGAACGGCATATGTAAAGAATGGATCAGAATCATTACAACAATATGTAATAGTTATCATGGGCCGTGTTCACAGATCCACTTTTTAAAAGTACGCAATTATATGCACGCACGTAGCAAAGCAACACCCACCAATACCCATGACAATCCCCTCTCACGGCCGTGCAATCGCAGATTCACACCTCCATAGACCACCTCCAACTTTACGTGTGTACTTACGTGCGTATATGTATTCCGTACGTGTGATTCTAGGTAACCGCGCCCTCAAAGACTCATTTACATTTTTTCATGTAACTTTTCCAGTACATATTTCAACCCCGCCCCTCCATACGTATGTCCCCAAGTGCGATTCAAATGTCCGTGCCTAAAGCCCTTACGTGCGTATATTCTACGTAACTAACATAAACAAACGTACCTAAAAATACGCACGTAACTCCATGGGAAAATGGATCTCTGAATAAGGCCCCATCTGTATAATAATGGGGTAGATCCTGAACTACGTGTGTGCGTACGTATTTTAGCGGTGCGTATTTTCGTACACGTAAGGTCAATACACTCCCCACGGCACACCCCTTGCACGGACGTATTTTCTCAAATTACGCGACCCAAACCCTACCTTAACTTTTCCTAACGTAACAAAATACGTCCGCTAACGGGCGTACAGACTACGCGAACGTATGCAGCTTAGCACGCCCATACTGTACACTTTAAATACCACCCCCCGCCTACTTCACGTAAAACGCACGTATTGGTCACTAACGTAAATTTGGCACGCCCACACGTAAGTATTTACGTTAGCAATACGTGAATTCTCAATACGTTAGAAAATACGCTACGTGAATGTGCGTATTTTCTGCGGTGCGCATACGCACAAATCTGCGAATTTACGTGTCCGCCACACGTAAATTCGCGGAAATGCGTAGTTCAGGATCTGCCCCAATGTCACAAATATGTAAATATATATAAGAAGGGAGGAACATGGGTCTGAGAATACATGTAAAAGAACTAGGGAGTGGATGTAATAGCAGGACCATAGTAAAGGTGGAGGGAGAGAAGTCAGTGAATTGACTAAATTAAGGAGAGGGTAAAGAGGATAGAATGGGATTGGTCAGTGGTACTTGACCTGATCCCATAGTTGGTAATTGTTACAAATCACAAAAAGGTTGAGCACAGCTACTCTACAATTTGTAGCATTCAAAAGTGGTTTCAATTATATATTATAAATATAATATATAACATTAGTTAATTACTTATGTAACCGATAAACAAGGACTGTTTCTACACATAATGCACCAAAATAATGTCTTTTTAAATACAGCTCCATGGATTATGCCCATCAGGTGTACTTTCTGTATACTCTGCATTCTGCACAACATATAAAAGGCTGCTTTATCCTGGCGAGCCTGTCACTGAAACATATATACAACATTTAAATGCTCTCAGTGTTTACATTAGGTCATGGTAAATAATAGGAGATTCACATAAATCTTTTCCTCTTGTGCCTCCAAGAACAAATGTTTTTCAACAGCTTCATTAATCTTTGGGAGGGAAGCCAACGAGTAACATTTGCTAATGGTTAATAGCCATGGGAAATATGGGGTAAAAGCTCTTGTCTCTAGAGCACACTATTTTTTATTTGAAAGTGTAGGGATCACTGTACAAGCTCACCACAGGACAGATCTCACCTGACCAGATGCAGGGAACTCCCAGGCCTGTGTGTGATTTCCCTTCCCGGGAGTGGGGAGTTCTAAAACATGACAAAGAAAGCGGGGGTATTCCTATGAACACCAGCTCGGCTGGAACAAGTGCCAGGAAAGTCAGACAACTGCTGCATGTTGTATGCAGAGGATTTTTTAACTCACACTCCACCAGCCACATATTCACATATTTTTAACGTGGACTGTGTGCATTTCTTACACCAATCCAGACCCCTGGGCTGTTTCTGATAGCTTTGAAAATGGTTACCATGAGCACCATGACTTAATAACGACAGCCGACTTACGCAAGCGACATTCGTAAGCCAGACTGTGTGAGCGCACTGCGCATGCACGTGAAATGTTAGGTATTGATTACTGATTTATATAAGTTCAGAGTTCCGTCCATCAGGGCGCTACAGCACTTCGTACATTTGACTATAGGCATTGTGAGCGGAGGGAGGCATTTAAATTGTACAGTATGGGCTGGGTTAGGCACTTACATACGACAAGGCATTCCCTACGACCAGATACACACAGAGAAGTTTAAGTAGGGTTTTGGATACGTATGTCAGCTAAGTTACCTATGTTAAAGGGGAATGCCAGGGGCAGTGCCAGTGCGTTATACTAGGGGCAGCACAGTGGCTCAGTGAGTAGCACTTGTGACTCACAGCGCTGAGGTTATGAGTTTGATTCCTGGACTAGGCTTTATCTGTGTTGAGTTTGTATGTTCTCACCGTGTCTGTGTGGGTCCAGTTTACTCCCACATGCCCAAAAAATACTGTTAGGTTAATTGGCTACTGACTAAAATTAACCCTAGTGTGTGTACGTATATATGTGGTATGGATCTTAGTAAGTAGCTCCAAAATGTGCTTTAACTGCAGACTTTCAGCTTTAACTTGAGGGTATTTACATCCAAATCAGGTGAACGGTGAAGGAATTACAAAGGTTTCTATATGTGCCTCCCACTTTTAAAGGGACCAAAAGTAATGGTACAATCGAATTAAAAGCTATTTCATGGACAGGTGTGGGCTATTCCCTCATTATTTCATCATCAATTAAACAGGTAAAAGGTCTGGAGTTGATTCTAGGTGTGACATTTTCATTTGGAATCTGTTACTGTTGATTCTCAATATGAGATCCAAAGAGCTGTCAGTATCAGTGAAGCAAGCCATCCATTAGGCTGAAAAATCAGAAGAAACCCATCAGAGAGATAGCAAAAACATTAGGTGTGGCCAAATCAACGGAGAGCTCAGCAACACCAAAAGACCCGGAAGACCACTGAAAACAACTGTGGTGGATGACAGAAGAATTTTTTTCCCTGGTGAAGAAAAACCCCTTCACAACAGTTGGCCATATCAAGAACACTCTCCAGGAGGTAGGTGTATATGTGTCAAAGTCAACAATCAAGAGAAGACTTCACAAGAGTGAATATAGAGGGTTCACCACAAGATGTAAATCATTGGTGAGCCACAAAAACAGGAAGACCAGATTAGAGTTTGCCAAACAACATCTAAAAAAGCCATTACAGTTCTGGAACAACATCCTATGGACAGATGAGACAAAGTACAACTTGTACCAGAGTGATGGGAAGACAAGAGTATGGAGAAGGAAAGGAACTGCGCATGATCCAAAACATACCACCTCATCAGTGAAGCATGGTGGTGGCAGTGTCATGGCGTGGGTATGTATGGCTGCCAATGGAACTGGTTCCCTTGTATTTATTGATGATGTGACTGCTGAAAAAAGCAGCAGGATAAATTCTGAAGTGTTTAGGGCAATATCATCTGCTCATATTCAGTCAAATGCTTCAAAACTGATTGGACGATGCTTCACAGTGCAGATAGACAATGACCCGAAGCATACTGCAAATGCAACCAAAGAGTTTAAGGCTAAAAAGTGGAATGTTATGCAAAAGCCAAGTCAATCACCTGACCTGAATCCGGTTGAGCATGCATTTCACTTGATGAAGACAAAACTGAAGGGAAAATGCCCCCAGAACAAGCAGTAACGGAAGACATTTGCAGTAGAGGCCTGGCAGAGCTGTTATGGTACCCCGGGTTTAAAGAGCGGGTAACTCACCGGTTTGTAGAGCCTGATGTCTGTCTGAGTTTTCGCCAGAGCCCCTGAAGGTGGGGATGGACTGGAGCTGGTAGGACTCGTCAGGATACGCACCTTTAGAGAAAACCCGGGAGGGGAACAGGAAGAACAAGTGAGAAAATCAGATTAGACAGCAGGAAGATAGCTGTGGGAAATAGGCCGGTCAGAAGAAACCACACCGGGACTAACAATACAAAAAACACAGAACGGACTCAAAGGACGAGATGAGGTTGACGGGACAGACTGGACGTACAATACAGACAAGGACAATCACACTCACACTCAAACAGCTGAAACCCCCTAAGGGGTTAACAGACACAGTCAGACAGGGAAAATCAGGAATACACAAATATGGGAAAAACACTAAGGAGAGAGAGTGTGGGAACAAGAGACAAATAGGAACAATGGCAAGGAAACTGGGCAGGAATAAATCAGGGCACTCAAGATCAAGAAAAAGCACAAAGGCACAAGGCAGAGAGAGAGCAAACAAGACTGGCACAGAAACGCTAAGAGAAACTATAACCAGCACCTGCTGCAGGTGCTGGAGGCTATTTAACTGAGAGCTGGCCAATGAAAACAGGCAGAGAGCGCGCCAACGGAAGGTACTGGTGTTGCTGCGGCAACCAGGACGCCTGCAGAGTGGAGCCGACAGAGAAAGAGCATCTGCGTTGCCTTGCCTCGCCGGAAGATCGTGGAGAGGCAGAGAACGTGCGCCTGAGGAGAGGGACGGATGCCTGGGCTGGAGAAGCGACTAAAGGTAAGGAGGGAGGCGCTGCAGGGGTGAGTATAGGAGAACGGAGGCTGAGACCAGCAGTCAGCACGCGACGCTGTCGGTGCTGGCTGACATGAGCATCACCAGGGATGAAACCCAGCATCTGGTGATGTCTATGCGTTCCAGACTTCAGGCTGTAATTGACTGCAAAGGATTTGCAACAAAGTATTAAAAAGTGAGTTTGATTTAGGATTGTTTAGTTTGTCCCATTACTTTTGGTCCCTTAAAAAGTGTGAGGCACATATAGAAACCTTTGTAATTCCTACACCATTCACCTGATTTGGATGTAAATGCCCTCAAATTAAAGCTGAAATTGTGCAGTTAAAGCACATCTTGTTTGTTTCATTTCAAATCCATTGTGGTGGTGTATAGAGTCCAAAATATGAGAATTGTATCGATGTCCAATATTTATGGACCTGACTGTATATAAGCATTAACAATAATAATAATCATGGGATCTGGCCCCATGATTGTGGCACAATTTTTTGTTCAAGTTCCACTGTAGTCACCTGTGGGAGGGGTTTATTATCAATGATGTTTAAAATTGTGAGATGGGTAAGGTGATAGGTATAAACATTATAAACATTGTAACACAGTGCAGAGGTAAACAAAGTCTGGGTTATATCTACCTGGTTTTCCTCAGCTGCTGGATAACCAATTAAGGTGTGCCTGATTTCTGCAGCTGATTGGAGGAGTGGATTTTAAATAGCCTGAGCCCAGGATGCCTCATTATCGGCTATAGCGTCTGGTTTCCTGCGTTTGCCAGCTGTTTTGATCGCGTTCTCCTTGTGCTCCTGTCTTGGATTGTGTTGTGTCCCTTTGTTATTCCTGGTGCTACCCTTACCCTCTCTGTGTCTGTTGTCTGCCCCGGTATCTGCGTGTAGTGTACAGCGTGAGTAGCTTGCTATTCATGCTGGCAGCTATGGTCTCGGGATAGTTCAGCTTATTTCCCTCTGCTGAGTGATTGTGTGTTTACCATCTCACACTGTCTGTACCTGCCATGTGAGCAATTCCATCTGCTCCTCTCTGTTTGCAGGTTTGCTCGCTGTGTTTACCATCTCACAGCGTGTCACAGTGTTTCGTGCCCTCTCTGTCGTAGTGTACACTTGGTACTTTATATCTCTCCTCGTGTCACTACCTTGTGAGTCTTACTCCGGTGTTTATCATTTCCACTGTGTTCCATCTGTCAGTGTGTCTGTGAGCGTGAGTCAGCCCATCGAACTCTGCTCTCCTGTTTGTGGCATGCTGCATTCCATCTCCAGTTTAACCCGCTCCTTCCTGGTACCTGTTGTCCTTTAGTGTGTGTCATCTACCAGTTGATCAGGTGTCTTTTGGAGGCCCATGTCAGTTATCTGTGCAAAATCTGTGGTTACCTGCATACCTCTGGTTCCCACTCCTGATTACTGTTTACTATCAATTTTCAGTGTGTGGGTTGCTATCTTGTGTGCAAGGGTTCCAGCGTGCATCTCTGTGTGATTACGCTCTTGTCTGCCTCAGGTTCCTGCTACCTGTGTTGTGTACAAGGGTTCAAGGCTGTGTATACACACACACACACACACACACACAAACTAGGGATCATTTTTTAGTAAGAAGCTATTTAACATACTAGCTTAGTTTTACAGTGTGTGAGCACCAAAAGGAAACCTAAGAAAACACAGGTAGAGCATACAAACTCCACATAGGCAATGAGTGTTACATTTGTATATGCTGGTCAGGTGGAAGTGAATATGCATAGAAGTGTAATACTTGTGTATTTTCTAACTAATCATTGTATGAAATATGCAAGTGCACAGGTGGTTTGCACAACTCAGGCATATTTTCTCTGCATGTGCATTACAAACAAAAAGTTTTCATATGTTAAAAACCACTGTGTGGCACAACTCTGCATCAGGCTCACTGTACTGTCCCTCTTTAGCTTCAGCAGTTTATCAAAATGAAATGAAACTGATTTCTAGGAAATACACAATTTAGCAATTAATATTAAAGTTTGAAAAATGAAGATCAGGGCTAAAGACCAAACCTCTTTCCCCTAGGGGGTAAGAAACAGACTGAAGGTACACACAAAACAAACTTTTTCTCTGCAAGAGTCTCACCTCTGACCTGGGACATTCTACTCATCTTGGAGCTCATACTTCAAGGGTAAATGTTTCTCCCCCCCTACTAAAGAATAATATGTATGTGAGGTTAAGGCCTGATTTATTATTTAGTCGTTTGTGACTGCAATACAGATTATCTCAGTTGTTGCCTCAAATGTATAACTGAGATAAGAGTAGCTAGAGAAGCTTCTATAGAGTAATATTAATAAAATTAGATTTGAGAATGTATATTTGTATATGGGTTATTTTAGTTGCTAAAGTTCTGTTGTTTTGGTAGTGTTATTTTTATTGAACATGATTTTTACACAAAACAAAAAATAAGGGATTTTGACTTTTAACTCTTCCATCTGTTATTGTGACTCAGTTTAGTCTCCATTAAAATGTGAAATAGTATATGCACGCATGGTACAATAAAATAGGCATTAGCTGCAAGCAAAGGCTCCCATTGTTTTTTCCCCCGGAATGATCACTAGGCCAAAAACATTAACTCCCTGCCTAGAGAAGGAAAATAGAAGCAATTGTGTCAGAAGCACTACATTTTTGGTGCTAATTATACCTTGCATATGTCTCTAATTTGTATATAATTGTCAATTACACATTTAAATTATGGGATTTTTTGGAGAACATTTTGAGGTTGTAATCATGTAGTTACTTCTTGCATTTAAAGATTTGATTTATATGCAGTTTCCTATGGAAACAGGTTTTTTTAAAATGTAAAATCCATACATAATATAAAAAAATGTTAAGTTTAAAAATGGTTTCATTATATTTGACCGCTAATATGGGCATAAACTAATCATGTTTCAGTCAAATTAACCTTTAATCAGGAAGGTTTAGATGTTGAAACAAAATATAAGGTAAGTGCAAATATAACTGTAAATATAAGTAAAGTTTTTGAATTTGACTCAATTTGGCAAATTTATTACAATGTAACCATCATTCCAAAAAGCTAAATAGTTTAAGGCCTGAATCCAGCAAAGGGGCATAGGTAGCTATCAACCCAACCCACCAAGCAATGGTGAGTGACTTTTTGTGTTACCCACCCCTTCTCTCCTACTATCTGTTTATCTTATCTATTCTGCAAACTGGAAAGTATGCTTTGGATGTGGACTCAGTAGCTGGATGCTATCACCTGTGTAAGCGGACAATTGATAGATGATAATAGGTTTACTAAGTTGATGCCTGTGATGCCCATTCAACACACACTCTTTTACTAGTGTGTCCTGTCCTGTTAATCCTGGCTAGTTCTGTCATTACACAGTTATGGTGTTGTTTCTACCTAGGTCCAGAGGGTGTCTGGTACATTATTGCCTTTGGTAAAATTGTAGTGACTTATCACAATGGGCTGGATCCAGACTTAAGTAAGTGCTTGAAATTAGTTACTCCTGGGATAAACTATGTTGATTGCAGGGGAGTCATATTTCATCTGTTGCAAACTGTATTAGAATTGAGAGGTGATGTTTCCTATCTCGAGTCTAAAAAACAGTGTGATAGTAAAGCCTGTCAGTATCTGTGTGCAGTAAGAAATTCAAAGATATATCCCTGCATGCAAAGAATACAATAAACTTGACTCCCCCAGCAATCAACATGGTTTAGCCCAGGAGCAACTAATTTCAAGCACTTACTTAAGTCTGGATCCAGCCCAATATCTTTAAATGACAGGGAAATTTAATGTAAGTGTATTCGGAGCCTTGCTTGATGAAATCTTAGTGCATTTTTCCTTCATATCATAGAGTAGTGATAGGTAACTTATGACCCATGAGATCATTACAAATAACCCATCACCTGTTTGCAGCAACCACCTATAGCCTGCTTCCACACAGACAGGACCCTGGTTAAATGGTATTAAACCATTCGGCCAAGGTTCAGTGACAGCAGTCTGAGCAGTGAAGGGTAGACCTGTAGTATTAATGACAGAGGGCCGGATCCAGAACTACGTCCGTCTTCCATAGACGGACGTAGTTCAATAAACAGTAGCTACTGCGCATGCGTAGTAAACGATACGCAGATTACGTACAATAGCTACTACGCATGCGCAGTAGCTACTGTTTATTGAACTACGTCCGTCTATGGAAGACGGACGTAGTTCTGGATCCGGCCCAGAGCTATCATTTGCACTATAGGTTTTGCAAGATATATTACTAATGATGTCATCTTGCAAGTCCTTCAGTGCAACCACAAGGAGTGATAAGCAAGGAAAACAGCAGGTCAGACAGCAGCAACAAGCAACCAGCCAGGTATGTACAGATTGTTTTACCAATGTGTTCCAACCAAAAACAACATCAAAGATTCTTTGGAACATCTGCACTTGCGTGCGCCTGTAAGTTATGTACGCCAGTATGTATGCAGAAGGGGCTGACCTTTTATTTACAATGGGCGTATCCTTGCTATACAGGCGGGGATAGCCATTTTACTGAGGGGGCGGGGAAGCCCTGTTACGACTCAGTCTGCAGCCGTATGGCCGCAGACCTAGTCATCAGTGGCGTAACTAACGTGGGTTTTGTAGGGCTCGTGCCCCAGGTTCCGATGGCGCCCAGCTGATGTGGGCGCAATCGGAGCCTTAGGGCATAAGTCCTACAAAACTCCACTGCTTTCCCCCGTTGGACTCCTTTTCCAGGCAGGCAGAGGCGGCAAGTACAGTGCCGCCAGGTTCATCATCCTGGCGGCACTGTACTGGTTGCAGGCGGCCCCGCGCGGGGCCTTCACTTCCCGGAGCCTGTGTAATCACATACACAGTGCCTGGACTCCTGCGTCCAGGCACTGTGTATGTGTTGCTATGGCAACACAGCGCCGTTCAATGGCGCTGTGTTGCCATAGCAACATATACACAGTGCCTGGACGCAGGAGTCCAGGCACTGTGTATGTGCTTACCCTGTCTCC